>VDFB02393328.1:0-52421 GCA_007258455.2 Sequoia sempervirens | reverse complement strand
AGATTGATTTGCAGTCTAAAGCCTGCTATGGTCGAAAGGTGTTTTTCCATTCCCCCGTGGCCTGAAAGCGTAACTCTTTCAAGGGATGAATGTGAAAAGATGTGGAATATGCATAAAGATAAATATAGCAAGAAGATTGCACAGAGATGGATGAAAGAAAAACATAAGACATTGCCCAAGAATGTCGGGCGAGGAGAATTCAAGGATGAGGTTGCCATCATCATCACTTTGCTCAACAGGGTCACTGGCTCAGAAGACGCCACCAAGTTCCAACCTTGGATGTTTTATGCCATACCCCACATCATGAAGAAGACCAAGTTTTATGATTGGCCTACTTTGATTAGTGATTGCCTACATCAGCAAATAACAGAATACTTCCAGTTTCATGTATTCCTCATGGTGTCTACGCTGGCCGATTGGAGAAGAACTATAATAACATACCCGCACTTGAAGATTTTTGGGCTAACTGTGCAGATGAGTTTGAAGTGCGAAGGCGTAGTTACAGTAGGCTAACTCTCCATCAGATGAAAGATTGTTTAAATCAAGATATAGAAGGGCTCTCTGATGATGATGAAGATGTGCTTCTACCGATGTACACTTAGAAACGAATCGAAGATCAGCCCCTTCCAGAAGTTAATTGGGCAAACAAGGAATCTCTTTCAGTTGAAGACAGAACAAGACAAGTCATTGAGTATAGTAAGGTTTTCTTAGTGCTTAAAAGGAAGAACTCTATTCCGCAGCGTACGCCATGATAATTCCTCTTCTTCCAACACAAAGCGAAAGGAAAGCGGGTAAAAGTCAGCCTCAAGATGGCTAAAGGTTGTGGTGATCAAATAAAATGTAAAAGAAGGTTGGATTTCGTGCATAGTCATATTGTGAACAAATTTCTTTACCCGGACATTCGCCGTGGTTCCCCCGGCCGAGCCCTCGCACTTCAAATGAAGCAGGGAAGCCACCTTCAACACATCTTTCTGTACCTTTGACGGGTTCTTCACCAATTCACATTGATCTTGATATCGAAGATGATGAAGAGATTGCAGCAGTACCTCCCGAGGAAGTTAGTAAAGATACTACTGTGTCTTGGCTTGAGAATTCCTTGGGAAGGGTTAGGAGAAGGCCTTCATATCAAGTGAGTGTTGATGATCTCGATAACATCTATCAGCAACCTCCTAAGAAGAAGGCAAAGAAGCAAGTTCACTTTGATAGGAATCTTGATAACGAGATAGTCATAGAGACTGCAGTGCCCCCAGAAGATAAGAATAGAGATGAGGTGAATATGGATGATTTCGTCATGGTCAAGGCTAATCTCGGTAGAAATACCAGACATGCAGATTTGAGTCTCTTCAAAGTTGTATCCAACAACCTTCATGAGAGAGTGCTAAAAGATGGAGAAGACAAGGCAGCCCTCAAGGCTGAAAATCAGCAGCTTAGGCTTTTCATTTCTAACCTTGTTCGTGGTTCTTCACAAACAACTCAGTTGCTGCCCTAGGTCTTGGAGACACCAGCTGATCACCATCAGTTAAGACAGCTGGTCATATGTGGGAAAGAGACTCAGGAGTGGATTGAGAGCTTCATTATCAGAGGAAAGGAGATTTTGGCTCGGATGTTCCAGTTGAGAGAAAACGCTCATGAGCTTCGTCAAGGCATCCAAGGATTTGAACAAACATTGGCTGAAGTAAAACCTAGGCATGAGATTATCATTGCTGATTTAGACACAGCCTACGGTTCAGCAGTTTCAAAGGAGCATAAAAGACAAATTCTTGCTTGGAGAGAGTGTCACGTTTTCAAAGTTAAAACTTATGAGAGGATATCCGAAGAATTCATCACCTACAGACAAGGGGTGGTTGAAGCTCTTCTTTTCATCAGCGAATTCGTCATAGAGATCCCCTCTCAGTACAGTTTTGAAGACGGTTCCTATGTCGGGCTTGAGGAGGTGCAAAATTAGTTCCAGAATGTTGTTCATAATTGCAGTCCAGTTGGCGGAAGGATAGGCCATATTTCAGTGATGTCAGCAAAGTTCGATAAAGCGGCCAATGAGGTCGAAGATTTCCTGAGATCTATTGCAGATGCTGAAGATATTCTTGAAAAGCTTGTTTACGTTGATGGCATAGATGCAATCAGGAACGGGGACAATACCCTAACTTCCCAATGGATGTGATCGAGCTTTAAAGTAGCTTTCTTCTAGAAGCTTTCCTTCCGCTTTCTTTCTATTCTTGGAATGATCCCTATCCATTCTTTGAGGATAGAAAGAAGATAAGATGTAATAGTTGGCGTTTCCCGCTTTTTCTGCTTTCTAGGGTTTTAGATGTTATCTTCTTTCTAGATTTAGTAATAAAGTTTGCTTGCTGAGCAAGCCCTAGATTGTGAAAGCAAGGAGATTTTAGGGTTCTCTACCTCCCCGCTTGTCTATAAATAAGAGCTTTGCTCATTTAGTTTTTCAACCCAGTTAGTGAGAACAAACGCCTGTCACAGTCTCTATTTGTTACAAGGTTCAAGTACAAGTTCATTTGTGTTAGGATAAGCAAATTGTTGATTCTTTAGCCAAACGCGAGTTAGTGAGATTTGCTAGCTTTCTATTGTGTTAAGAATAAGTTTGCAAGCCTCCCAATGCAATTTTGTTCAAGGCATGTTAGAAGTGAGCTTTGTTTTAGAAATTTGAGTAATAAAATCATGAGCCTCTTTTGCCTTGGTCTAAAATCTCAGATTTCCGTTATCAGTGTTCTACTTTTATGATCTTTATTTCAGCTTGCAGTGAAGTGTGTAGGTGTTCGTTGAAAAAGAGATTATTGAAGTATTTTTTGTCAGAGAATCTACCTTGTTAATTTCTAACTTCTCTTGCTCTGCTATTACTTGAGAGGCTAGGAACGTCTTTAGTTTAAGTTAGTCGTAGTTGAAACTTCTTATCAGAAACTCTCAGTTGCGGCGTTTGTGTTTAAAAAACCTTGTGCTGTAAGCTGATCAAAAAGATAGGCAACTTAGTTTTAGTTTACTTTCTTTCAAACACCATCAGCAAGAGGGAGCTTCCCCTCCTAATTTGAAGAGCAGTTTATCTATGCATAGCTGTCCGTTTTCAAATCCGCATTCTAGACGTGCGAATTTAAACGCCAACACTATTTATAGTAAATTCTATTTTTGGGTAGTATGCAGTTATCAGTCTTCAAAGTCTTCATTTTCAGTTGGAGCATTTAATGCAATTCAAGTCTGGCTTCTAAAGGTTTTTATTTTGGTGATTAAAGGCATTAATGTTATAATTTGCAGTTGACCCCTTGGCCTAGGAAAATAACTTAAGTTCTTAAAAGGTGGTCATGAAGGGGACGTCCTCATGAAGGATAAATTAAATATTTTTAAGTCTTTTAATGCCTTGGGAAAAGTGGACGCCTTTTCTTGAAGATATTCTTTTAAAAAGTAAAGTTCATTTGTGCTTTGATAAAGTGGACGCCATTTTGAGAAGTTGGAAGGTATTTTGAAATTTGAAAAGTCATTGGTGACTATTGGCGTACCTTCTTGGGGATTTGATGAGTCTTCTGATCTTTTATAAAATGGAAGCTTTGCTCCAGCTTTTACTATCCATTATGTTTATCATACTGTTATGCTATCAAAATGACAAGTGATATTTTGCTTCAAGGATGCTACCTCCTAGCCAGTAACCAATTTCGTGTTTGAAATATAACACCTAGTTGGCCTTTGCTGTTTCTCATCCAGACTAGCAGATTGAGCTCGATTGTTGGAGAATTTTGGAGATTTATCAATTTTGGTATTGCTGATTCATCTACAGCTGAAGGTGATTTTGATTCATAGCTTTATTTTCAGTTTGAATATGATTATGGGTATTTCATCATTTGAATTGCTGACCTTGGGCAACTCATCATGCCAAGTTTGAGATTTTTTAGTTGAGAGTCTGATTTTTAAAGGAAAATCGCCCCTTCAAGGAGGGTCATACCTTTTTGAAGTGTCTTGGGATTCGTGCTAAATTCACAGAGGGTCTTTGTTGATATTTCTTCATCCTAGCTTGGTCGCCTACCTTCCAATTGTCCATTGCATTCAATCTCATTCGAAACGAAGGTAATTTGATGAAGTTATGAGCATTTTATTGATTTCACAGTTTGCTGATCAGAAATTCTAGAACTCAGATTTTTATATCAGATTGTAATAGTTTTCTGTTTTGGCCTATTACTTCAGTTTTGGAGTGTTAAATCATTGTTGTAATTCATTCTCATCTTCTTAGCTTCATTCTCTATCATTGTAATTAGTAATCTGCAGAGTTATTGGTTGTAAGGTTGAGATTTGGTAGTACTAATCCAACCATTTTAGTTTCTGGAATTACTTGTTGAATTCCATATTAAATTACCCCTGCATGGTTTATCGCCAGTGTGGAAAACGAACATTGTAGCTCTCATTGTACCCACTTTCCAGTGGTGAATCCCCACTCTCAAGTGGATGCCCGCCGCAGCAGATGAATTAGATAGTTGTATTTTCCATGGCTGATTATCCGTCTATTGTTTCAGTTTTTAATTAATAACTCCGTCATATGTTAGCACCTCGCCCTCAGTGGGATCTTGAGTGCACATTCTTGACGTTAAGTTTGCTTCATTTCAAGTTATTGTTTTTAGTTTCTCCGCCATATGACAACACCTCTCCTTCCTTGGGATTGAGTGTGCATTTCGCGTTGGTGATCTTTCAACTGGATTAATTTGATTAACGCTAATCGTTGGCTAGTGTCGGTTTATGTTGTAAAATCCTTCGAAAAACGGTTAGTGTAATGTCCCGCGTAGCACCTCAATTTTTCGCGATTGGTGCTCATTCCGCAGTCACGTCAGTCGCGGCGTAATTAGGGCCTTACCAGATGGTCTTCGGATGATCTGTGTTTTGCTTGTTGGAGTTTGGGTTGTTCACCGATTCCTTCTCGGTTTTCTTGAGAGCCAGCAGTAGGTACCCATTTGCAAATCGCTCTTATCGTCCTTCCGAATCTCATTATTTTTAGTAGACTACTAATATCTCAGAAGCTGATTTTGGAGTGCGATTTTCCGAGCTTTAAGTCGCTAGCAAATGCATGCGCTTGATCCGAAGGATTCCTAATTTATCATTTTTAGTAAATTTATTGGCAAGTATCCGGGCCAACACCAACTCACCAACCTTCCCTTTCCTCGCGCTTCCATTTGGCATTCAATTTTGGCTTAAGGGGTTCATTTTGGAGGAATAAGTATTTTAAAGACAATAATGTTTTATTTTATAAAATAACCCTTTGTCCTAGTATTATGACTTTAAGTTGTTTTAAAGAAGGGGACCTTGAGGGGTATTGTCTCGTGAAGGAAATATTTTATATTTCTAAAGTCAAAAAATATTACTTGGAGAAAAGGACGCCTTTTTATGAAGGAAAAGATTTTAAAATAAAGAAATATTAACTTCATGAAAGGGGGCGCCCAAATTGGAGGGAAAAGAAAGTTACAAAATTGAAAATTAGGGTTTCTTTCTAGAAGCTTCCGGAGGGTCCTCTCAAAATTATAAAAGGGAGCTTTGGGCCTTCATTTGGACATCTTATGACTTCTATATTGTTATGCTGCCGAAATGGTAACGGGATTGCTTCGAGGAATGAATGCCTCCTAGCCTTGGCTCGACTTCGTGCTTGAGAGATAGCACCTAGTGGAGAGGTTTGCTTGTTTGAGTGACATTTTGTAGTGTGGTTTGCATTTGTAGTTTGGGTTTCCTTATGTAGTTTGGGTTTCCTTATGTAGTTCAGTTTATTGCATTTTATGTCATTTTCTGAAGTTGCTGATAACAAGGCTGAATCTATAGTTTCACTCATAAATCAAAAAATACAAAAAGAGTTGTTCTGGGTATTGTCTCATTGGTTTTCTCTGTTGGAAGAGACCCTTCATGAATATTTGCAGATTTTAATACTAAGTTTATGATTTTATAAAGCAAATTCGTCATTCCTTGTAGGGTGCCCTTTCTGGAGTGCTTTGGGATCCGTGCCATTAATTAATAGCCACTTTTAGCTGTCCTTTCTCATAACTAAACTAGGCACCATCATTTTAAGAGTATTTTGCATCAATTTTCATGTAATTTGAGTGAGAAATGAGTGAGTTGTGAGCTTTTCATTGAGTTTATGTATTGCTGGTTCTGTAATTCATGTTGCTGGTCTGTCGGATCAGACTTGAGAAAATTGCATATTAGCGAAGGAAGGGTGTTAGGAATTCATTATTGACCTAGTGGATGACATCTTTACTATTGCAGCAACTTGTAGAGCTTAAATCCTTGATCTTGCAGGCATTTTACTTCTCATTGTAAGCTGAACAGTAGTACTATCAGCATTTCTCTCAGTTTTGCTTATCATGTTTGTAATTGCCCACTGAATAAGTGGAAGAGGCTGGCTTGCCGCCTATTTACTTTGATTTGCATTGTAATATCGTACATCTCCGCCCTACGGTAGCTCCATTCCCACTCTGGGTTTGAAAGCACATTCTGGGTGTTGAGTTTACTTTCAGCATTTGTAGTGGTAGAGATCCTTTGACCATATGCTCGTCCATCTTGGACACATTCTTGGTTAGAGTTACTTCCAGTTGCAGTTCTGATTAATGTACTGGCGATCCTCTTGCCATATGACAGCCTCTCTCTTGTTAAGATTGAGTGCGCATTCTTGGCAAAGAGTTATATTATAACTGCTGGTTTGATTTATCTAACCCTAACGGGTGCCTTCTGCATTGTTGAGTAATTTGGCAAAAATCGGAAAAAATTGGTCCGGTTCATTACAGTGGTATCAGAGCCAAGATCCTGCCATCCTGTGCCCATCAAGGTTCAATTGACAGTTGAATGACAGAGAAATCAGTTCTACACCAGAGGCCAGAACAAAGTTCAGTTTAGCTCTGAGAAGTTTTGAAGATGTTGCGTTTCCTGAAGTCCAGGAATCATGAGAAGTTGGATTTGATTGAGGTGTCTAAAGAATGCCAGTTCAAGAGGAAATGTGAACATGAGGCTGCCAAAGTCCATAAAGATTATCAGAGCATGACAGAGGAGTTTAAGAACGATGTTTCATTTGATACCTTTTTGGATTGTGTGGTGATTTATTACCCTGGAAAGCGGGCTATGGTCAACTACATCAAGAAAATGATTAAGGAGGAAGCAGAACATGCCATGGTTGCAGGTGCAAGGAAGGAAGAAGAAGTGCCTGTTTGTGGATTGCAGCCCACAAATGAACATGACGAAGAGAAAAATCAGTCAACTAATATTGAAGATGGCACAAGCAAGGTGCACATGTCATCTCAAAATGATCGTAAGTTTGATAAAGAAACCTTGACAGTTAAGGAGTGTGTGGGAGAGCCCCATAATTATTCCCTAGACTTGCATGTGATAGCAAGTGATGAAGATCAGTTCGGTGAAAGGAACATAGCAGCAGTCTTGAATCCTAATTTGGATTCAGCCCATGGAGGTGTTGAGAGAAATGTCTTCACAGAAGATTTTAGTAGTACTGTTGTATTTGATGAGTTCGTTGAAGTAGTGCAAGATGGAGAAAATACTAGTGAAGACATAGAACCAGCTTATGACCAATACTATAGTGAGGATGTTGGTGATGAGTCTAAGGAGTACATGCAAGATCATACTGAAGATTTGATGAGGAAGGATTTTCCTCTTGTTGCTGTCTTAACTTCCCAAGAAGTCTCACATGAAAAAATCAGCAACATACTCTCTCATGAGGGTTCCATAGAAGATAATGAAGATGAAGTTTTTCAAACAACAAACATTGAAGATTCTTCACTTCATTTCGGTGGTGACATTGTTGGTCTTGGGTTTGATCAGCAAACTGAGCCATTGGAGAGAAATGTTTTTGATGATTTCAGCTTAAGTGAATTGGGACTTGACTTATTCAAAGAGTCATCACTACAAGGGGAGCATGATAAGTTGTTTCCAATTGATCATCTTAATCAGCCCACTAGCATTTGGGATCCGGGTGTGTTGGCATCAAGTTATGTTAAAGAACCTGTGTGGGATAAGTTTCCCTTTGATCCTGATGAAGAACAAGAACCAGGTTGCATGGTAGACTATGAGGTGGCCCTTGGAGGAGAAGTTGTCTTTGAAGAAGAAGATTGTTCCACAAAATTCCATAATGATCTCTTTGGAGTGGTTGCAGCCACTAAAGAGGAATTTGTGGTTACAGAAACTTCCCGAACAGCGGACAAATATGATTCCTTGAGCAGGTTGGATGCTGACCTAATGTTTGATCAAGGAGGCGGTGATGAAGAAGAAGAGCTTGAAGACCATATGGCTCTTGAAGAGGAAAGAGTTAAAGAGGTTTACAAACACAAGTCTGATTTTTCCATTCAAGAAGCTGATTGCAAAAATAGAGTTGAAGAAATCATGGAGAATGGTCATCTCCATGGCATTGAGCATTTTCCACATGTTGGTGGTAAAGTACAAAGATGTTGGAGCAGCACTGGTGGCAGCAAAGACAAGGGACAAGGTTCTGATTTTCAGTTGCAGCCTATCAGCAGTTCACCATCTTCGCATTCTTATGAGTGGGAAGATCGATTCAAGGTGTCCTTTGACAAAGAAGTGCAAGCTCTATCCCTGTTCGATCACACACATAGCTTGGTTGAAGAATTGTACTGGAAGGCTCAGCTTGAAGAGAGACAAAGAGGAGTGAAAGATGAAGTTGCTCTTCCCAATTTGCAACTTATCAAAGATTCTTTGGAGACCTTGAAGTCCGAATACATGCACTTGATTGAAGACCGAGATCGTGCCATTGAAGTTGCAAAGAAGAATATCTGTGCTTTTCTAGAGAAGGAGAGTATGGTTGATGAGCTCACTCTGGAGCTCGAATCAACAAAGGACATGTTGAAAGAAACTCAGTTGGCTCTAACGGAGGTTGAAGACCAGTTTGCTGACTTCAAACTTTTCAAGGAGCAAGAGGGTGCACACAGAGCTGAAGAAATCAAGCAAGTGATTGGAGAGCTTGATAGTCTTCAAGCGGAGTTTGATCTTGGAAGTGTCTCAAGAAAGTCAGAAGTTGCATGTGCTGATTTGGAACAGCAAGATATAAGGAGTGATTTTCAAGTTTTTAACAATCCTCTCTTTGAAGTGGGTGTTGAGGAAACTTATGATAATCCTCTTTTTGTGATAGAAGATGAACCAGAACATGGTGTTCACACTCTTGTCAATCCATTCCGTGGGTTGAGTGATGCTAGTCTATTTTGGGAGTTGAAATTGAAGTCATCCTTTGTTTCATGCTCCAGTGTTGTTGAAGCTTTCATGGATTGGTTTCAGAGGATAATCAGAGGGAATGCCTATTTTAGGAGTATGCACTTGGTTTTGACCAGCACTTGGGGTTGTGTTGAATTCTATTTTCAATGTGTTGAAAATATTTTTCAATTGGGTGTCCATGGTTGGGATTCTCAACATGGGTTGATGGAGCCTATTGCTTGTGGAAAGAACTGTTGGAGGGATAAGGATCAAAATTCCAGATTTGTTGGTGATGTTCCCTTCTTTCCCAGTCACTTGATGGTTCCGTTTGTACATCAACAAATGGATTGGAGAGAAATTTTGAGTATGGGTTGGACTGATGAACGATCAGTTGCTCTTGGGAGTGACCTTCGGCTAATACAAGGGCAGATTTTGAGACACGTGCTTGCTGGTTGGAAGCATACCAGCCACTTTACTTGTGGAATTACTCTCGTTTGGAAGAGTTTTTCCTTCACTACTTGCCAAAGAGGTGGTAATTTTCAGTTGGAGATTGCTCTAATATGTTTTCCTGCCATTTTCGAGGGATTAACTTGCAACTCTATGCTCATCTCATACACACACTTGGGAATTTCTTTGGTGCTGCTGTTTTTTCTTGTGTGAAGCACTAAAATCAGATTGCTCTTCGCTGACTTTAGCCTTGAACAGCAGAGACTATTTGTTCCTTCACACTAGTTCTATTCTCGAGGTTTATCTTATGGAGGCTTGTGATGTTAACTTTGATAGTTCTCTCTCATTGTGGGTTCAGGACAGCGAACCACCACTTGTTTTGATTCATCATTCTGAGATTCATGAGGTTGGAACTATGAGAGTTTTATGTAGTCTTCATGGTGGTATCAATATAATTCAGTTGGTGCATAGTAGCTCCATGAGGAGACGTGAGTATGAGTTTGTTGAGCTCTTGCAAATGATTGTTTTCCTCTTTGCAAGAAGATTCAAAGATGTCACATTTGCAGTCATGACTTCGTTTGTTACCATGAGGAGGTATGCTGAGGAGATTGATTTTGAGTTGAGTAGCCTATCCTTCTTCTTGCCTAGAATTGTGGTTGACAGTGGTATGATCGTTACTGTTGACTCTGGGCATCTTGTACATGAGACGCTGCATGATTTTGATCTCAGTCCTTTAAGATCTTTCAATTTGAGTATCATGGATGGTAACACTTTGGAGTTACAAGGGAGATTAGTGCAGCATTGGCATGATGATTTTACTGATGTGATCAGAGTAGTGCAGCAGTCGCATAGTGGGTCCTTCCTGAGATGGATTTGGGAACCTGGGATCATACTTGTTTTGGTATGGATCAATCTTAACGTTTCGGGAGTTATGATGGTATTGCTTGAGGACAAGCAATTTTGGGAAGGGCGGACTGTAATGTCCCCTGCTTAGCACTTCAATTTTTCGAAGCGATTGGCAGCTCATTCCGGGCAGGCCGCCTACCGTCAAGGGCGCACTAGGGTTTCTACCGGGTGATGGGTTCCTCTTGATGACCGTGGTTTTATTGAGCTAATATGGATTCGATTCTTCGGTTTTCGCAGAGCTTTGCGTAGGTACCATTTGGTAACCTATTTAATAATCGCCCAATATTTTAGTGTTATGACCCGCCACATCTCGAAGTTTGGGATTTGGAGTGCTGGATTCTTTCTGGTTTAAAGTCAGCAAAGGTGTCGCGATGCGCTGATCCAGCAACTTCCCGACTTACCGCTTGTACCTATTTTTGGCAAAGGGTCCGCCGCCATCAACCGGCCTGTCCTTCTCCTTTCTCGCGCTCATTGGGTACTCCTGAATTTTTGGCTAAGGGGTTCATTTGATAGTCATATTTTAGTATCAATAATGTTTTATTTTATAAAATAACCCCTTGTCCTAGTATTATGACTTTAAGTTGTTTTAAAGAAGGGGACCTTGAGGGGTATTGTCTCATGAAGGAAATATTTTATATTTCTAAAGTCAAAAAATATTACTTGGAGAAAAGGATGCCTTTTTATGAAGGAAAATATTTTAAAATAAAGAAATATTAACTTCATGAAAGGGGGTGCCCAAATTGGAGGGAAAAGAAGATAGTTACAAAATTGAAAATTAGTGTTTCTTTCTAGAAGCTTCCGGAGGGTCCTCTCAAAATTATAAAAGGGAGTTTTGGGTCTTCATTTAGACATCTTATGACTTCTATATTGTTATGCTGCCGAAATGGTAACAGGATTGCTTCGAGGAATGAATGCCTCCTAGCCTTGGCTCGACTTCGTGCTTGAGAGATAGCACCTAGTGGAGAGGTTTGCTTGTTTGAGTGACATTTTGTAGTGTGGTTTGCATTTGTAGTTTGGGTTTCCTTATGTAGTTCAGTTTATTGCATTTTATGTCATTTTCTGAAGTTGTTGATAACAGGGTTGAATCTATAGTTTCACTCATAAATCAAAAAATACAAAAAGAGTTGTTTTGGGTATTGTCTCATTGGTTTTCTCTGTTGGAAGAGACCCTTCATGAATATTTGTAGATTTTAATACCTAGTTTATGATTTTATAAAAGCAAATTCGTCATTCCTTGTAGGGTGTCCTCTTGAGCAAGTTTAGATCCGTACACATTAATTAATAGCCACTTTAGTCGTCTCCTTTCATAACCAAAATCCGAAGGGACCATCATTTTAAGAGCATTTTGCACGCTTTCATGTAATTTGAGAAATGAGTGAGTTGTGAGCTTTTCATTGAGTTTATGTATTGCTGGTTCTATATTTCATGTTGCTGGTTTGTCAGATCAGACTTGAGAAAATTGCATATTAGCGAAGGACGGGTGTTAGGAATTCATTATTGACCCAGTGGATGACATCTTTACTATTGCAGCAACTTGTAGAGCTTAAATCATTGATCTTGGCAAAGCACCCCACTTCACTGTGTTTCAACCATAGCACCTGCCCCATTTCCCGCTTGCTTATCATGTTCGTAATTGTTCAACGACAGTGAAGAGGTCAAGTGGCCGCCTATTTACTTTGATTTGCATTGCTCATACATCTCCTCCCATGGTAGCTCCATCTCACCCTGCTTGAAAGCAATATTCTCGGTGTTGAGTTTATCAGTGATCAGTAGAGCATCCTGATCATATGTCATTCATCTTGGACAATATTCTTTGTTAGAGTTACCCGCTGTGCTCGACACGTATCGAAGCTACCTTGCCATATATGACGCCTCTTAATAGGATTGAGTACATTCTTGGCAAAGAGTTATTATAACCATGGTTTGATTTATCTAACCCTAACGGGTGCCTTCTGCATTGTTGAGTAATTTGGCAAAAATCGGAAAAAATTGGTCCGGTTCATTACAGTTAGCATATTTCATAGTGTTTCAATTTGAAATGGAATAGTGTGTGAGGATTAACCTCTTCTCAAATTATGAGGGGAAGCTCTCCTAGACCTAAAACTAAACCTAAACACTAAGCAAAATAGACCCTAGACAATACTGATAGGTATCAACAGTAGACAATATCTTCTTGGGGGTTTTGCATTAGTGAATGGATTGCTTGCATAATGTTTTGCCTCCAAAAAGAAGCACTAGACTAATAACAACCATTTCTTGAAGGCAAGATTTTCAGATATTACTAATGAAAGCAACTTAGTGTAAAAGCACAAACAACACCTTCCTATTGGCTAAACTAGAGACCATCAATCAAATACAAACAAGATTGAAGGCAATAACAATTACTTAAACATGAGATGACATGCTATGGTGCTCACAGTTATCTAGTAAGTTGTCCTAGATATGTGCTTTTTATTAGAAAAACTCTAGTTGGTGACATGCTATGTCTTGGATCTCCAAACATGAATGCTCCATGAAGCTGCTATTATTCCTGTACAAGTAGAATTGAGTATGCTCCCAAGCTATCGTTACCACCATAACAGGTATAATAAACTCCCTTCGGAAGCCTTCCAAAAGGTGAAGCTGGTCATTCTCGAACTATAGATAGTGTCCCTCCTTTTGTCCGTTGGTTGGCACTAAGAGTTGTGTCAATGCCTATCCAAACTATGGGGCTATGCCAAGAGGGGTGCTTGCAGGTCGGGGAATTCAATACCAAGGTTCAGCCCCTACTTTATAATGGCTCCACTAGCCAAGAGACACCCAAGGAATTCAATTTACCTAAACAACCTTTCATATAAAGAGAATGTGTTCCTTTGCCTCTAGAAGCTAACATAAAGAACTAATATAAACAACCATAGCCTGCTAATCTACAAAGATCTTGCCCAAAAGTTAAGGACCCATTGATGGCTATGGTTATCTTCTTGCAGGACATAAAACTAAACCTGACATGGCTGCAGTTGCCCCCAAACAAAGCCCTTTGACCAATGGCCCTTCTCTTCTTTTCTATATTCCATGGTGTTTTCAGAATGGGGATGGTGGGGTCCATTTTTGAGACAGTGGGGGGCAGGAGGCCTTATTTTAGGGGATTAGAGAATGGCAATCGAAAAATAGGGAAAATTTTGGAAGTATAGGAAATTTCAATTATTCATAGATAATGCATTCAACATATACATTATAGAATCATATTACATCAAATCAGATCTGAATTTAGAACTCTCATGAGAGTTGACATGCAAATTAACAAAAAGTCATTTCTTTCATTGTCAATGTGCATGTATATTATATAACAATTGCAATGCAAAGCCCATAGGCTAATAAGTTACATGTACAAAATGACAACATAGAAAATCTGCCATTGCACCTAATCTTCATCTGCTAACACTGCATTGAAACCAGAGAATTGAATAGATTATGGCCAATATTTCTTAAAGTTGCTTGTGTGCCTCAACTCATGTTCACATTGCATCCATATCTATTCTTTCATCAATCCTAATTTGGACTCCTCACTGGGGTTAGGTAATCTTTGTCTAATCATCCTAGAGCCTGGTTGATCGAGCAGACATGGCTATAGAGAATGGTGCTGGTTTGGGAAGCTAGATCTCATGGGAAGGGATCAGTATAATGATAGAAAGGGTAGGAGTTGATGTCAATAAGGAGTAAAACCAAACTTTTCACAACTATAAATGCAAGAGGATTTTATCTACTTGTCAAATAAATCTAAACAGGTATAAGCTACATCTGGTGATAAATGATTATAACCATGGCATTTATGCCCAGTGTGATCTGCTTTATGTGCCATAACCCCAATAAAGAACACTTGAAGATTTAATGATGACTGAAAGCATTGGCATATGCGCTTTATTTTCCATTAGTGCTGGAACTCACAGATGCAAACCATTGTAGGAGTTTCCTCCTTCAAGTGAATTCTTTTATCTTTAATTGATTCTTATGTTGCTTTTATACCATTAATAATATTGGATTTAGAAACTGGTCAATCCACTTTCATTCTGGTAATCTAAATCTGTCAGGTCTGTTTCTACAGTTTCTGTACCTTTTCTCTCCCAGTTCCTCTTTTACAATTCTTATAACAGATACGTCTCTATTTGATGCTTTCTAGGTATTCCATGCCTAGAATATGGTAGTTGTGTCCTACAACTTTTGATGTACATTTTTTTATTTTGATACTAACATTGATGAGAACATTAAACCCATACCTCTAGTTTCTTTCTTCTGCTATAATTTCCCATTTATTCAAGATCCAGCTCTTACAGATCCAGAAGGTAGAAATATTAACACTGCTGTGCATTCCATATGCAAATCTATGCTGTTATCCTTCTTCTTTGGTGCATTCCATATAGATCCAGCTCTTACAATCTTTGGGCAGCCCGTGACATGTGGCATGTATTTGCCTCGTCTTAAATTGTTACATAGATTGCCTTGTCAAGCATTGCTGGCCTTTAGCCAGTATTGTTTCTCTGTCTCTAATATAACCTTTCTAATCTGTAGCTATCCAGAAAAAAGAAAATGTAATTTCAGCTCTATTAAGGTTTGGCAACTTTGGTCTACTACTACGCTTATAAGGGAAACATAACATTAAAATAAGGCCTCCAAAATCAAACTTAGATTGTTTAATTGTGGATTGTCAATGTATTTTATTGATACTAAAATGGTACTTTCAAAAAGGTTGAAATTTGTGGACTACAGTTGATACATTAGGGGTTTGAACCATAGTGTTGAGACTTGGACTCAGTATAGACTCGGCAAGGCTTTTTTTTGCCTCATACCCAGATTTGGTTCGAATTCAGCAAACCTTGGCAATTAAAAAGTAGATATGATATACAAAATAAATGTTACTTCTGCTTTTCCTGACTTCGCTGAATTTCGATTTTAACAGACGGACTGAGTTCACCACCGGCATTTGGCGAAGCAGGCTTGGTAAGCCCTGCTGTCAAACTCAACTGAATTCAGAGTCGCGCCTGGCCCATGACAGAATTTAGGAGAGATTAGAGATTACGATATTTTCTTGAAACACATCTAACTAAGATGAGTTTGTACAAAATGCAAGATGTTCAGATTCTAATTTTAATTTTTTGTGTACTGAAAGGTAAAGGCTAAAGATGAGAAATCTTGGCCTAAAATTTTATTGTGCGTAGATTCAGTCATGTCTGATTATCTGACCTCTGGAAAGAAGACACGAGTAGAACTATTATGCACATCTCTGAAAGTTGGGATTGATCTAGAGGTAAATGATGGGCATATTCAATTTGTCTAATTCTATTATTTTGTTTACTTCAATGCTGCTTTTCAATGCACACACAATGTATGATTCTAAATATTTGATCATAAATCATTAGCATGCATCCTTGATAACAGGCCATTATTATTGTATGAGTTATACAACATAGGAAGGCTGATGAGATATTGTTGATTTCTTGCCCTGTAGGTTAAGAGAGAATTTGAACGAGGCCAATTTGAGGTGAAGCAATGTATGGTCATAAAACATTATCCTCTTTTCTTGATAACATGTCATTATTCTTGGATGAATCATACAAGGGAAGGATGATAACATATTTTACCTTGGTTTTGCTGCAGGTTTTGAAATTGGAAGAGGCTTTGAGGTGTCTGGTTATGTAAAGAAGAGAAAAGCATCTAAGCTTAAACCAAGATTGGCTGAAACAAGTAGCAAGAAAATGGCTGATGTTTCGAAGAAGAGTATACGGGATAAGAAGGTCCAAGGAGAAATATCTGGAACAACTAGCAAGAGAACAACTGATTTTGCAAAGAATGATATACCTAATAAGAAGCTCCAAGCAGGCCTGGCAGAAACAAATAGCAAGAGGATTCCTTTTTTCAGGAAAATTCAAAATATTAAGAATAGGACAGCTTGGTCAAGAAATATTTGATAATAGTTGAGCAGCCAAATTATAGTGTGCAGAGGAAGAAACATAAGGCATAACGCAGAGCTTTTGGTGAGCAATTTTATATTTTGTGATCATTTCCGTCAAACTAGAAAAATAAAGAGAAGTTCTCCCCAGTTGAAGTATCAAGCTTATACTTCTAAGTAGTGCTTTGAAATTGTTAAATCCACAACATTTTCATGATGAGAAATGACTAGCTCCCCTTGGAGAACACCGTCACCATCAACCTAGAACTCTAACAGAAGCAATGGCATTCGAGTACTTGTAAATCTTTATGTCCTATCTTTGCCTAAACTTAAAGTTAAATTTTACTCCAATGTTGTTATAGTATGCCCTGTCATCCCTTACAGATTTTATTGCAGCTGCATCTAGTTAAATGTCCACATTCTTTAGCAAATACATATTTATCTGACATGAGAAATCATAATCATTGGCCAATCACAAAGGGTCAAATGACCTTTCGGTTTAAAGCTTAGCAATAGATCGTCATTGTAGAGAATACATTACTTTCGGCAATTAAAAAAAACTCCTTCAGAAAAAAATCCTTTTGTTAGATAATGGAATAGAAAATTTCTCAAAGATTTAGTATATAATTTTTGTGTCATTAAATGATAATGCAGGTTTTGAAGTTTTTTATTACATCGTCATTTGCTATCTGGCTTTCTTAATAACCGACAAGTTGTTCTGAGGAATTAATAACTGTTCTGGCTTAGGCACGTTTTATTGCAGCTTTGCTTTCTGAACCGCATCTTTAAATGCTAATGACTAAATGGTCTCAAAGAATTATGGAAGCAAAATAGAGAATCTGCATCATGATTGATCATTCATTGCTAAAAACGGAGGGTGCATTAAAAAGATTTTGACATTTGATTCACCTGAATGATTCAAGGCAACACAGTATTGCTGAAGGAAGATCGGTAATCAAATGGAAAGAAGAAATTTATACTTGTTATGGTGGCAGAAGCATTTATAAAATTGCATAAGTTGACAGCATTTCGATGAAAACTTTATAATTTGTGTTGTAGGGCTCATTTTACAACATGAATCAACTTGGATTCTATCATAGATATGGAATGCGTACTTATAAAGAAAGACAAATGTAATTATCCTTCCAATGTTATAAATCAAAAGGTTTTAAAGAAGATAGCACCTCAAAGTCTCGAATTTAGGATACTAATAGTCAATTGTCTGTTGAACACATCCATCATATGATGAGTTAAATGTATTGAGAAGTGTCCAAAAGAGTTGAAGTTGGTAATCCCACCACATGCATAAGAACACGAGAACTAGTAGCTCGAGTTTATGTTAAGATGTGTAATAGTTATATTATCTGTATCTGCATGTAATTATAAATTGTTCTAATCCTATTGTTATATTTATCTTTTGACTAGGTAAACTAAGGAAATTTAATGAGGCCTTCTCCCAAACAATGATGAAGATTAGATATTCTGAAATGAAAGGAACTTATAAGTCTGAAGAAGCTTAAAGATTAATGGAAGAGAAGTAACCGAGAACAATAGAACCTAAACTTGCAGAGACAAAACAAAAACTTCCGAGAGCCTTATGAGAGATGATCATTCTTTAGCTGAGAGCGACCTTCCAACTTTAGGGGAAAGAAAGGGTTTCCATGGTCCACTGTGAACACTCACCTACAAAGTTAAGAGCTTCCAAGTGCAAGTGCTTTGCTTTCTACTTTATTTTGCAGCGTTTAGGAAGGCTACAATTATCTTTAATCTTGGTGGATTTGTTTGAGAAAAATAGTTACAAAAAAAATATAGACTAGTTGATCCATTACTTGAATTGTTTCATCTTGCCGTTCCAACAGATCCATTGAGGCCTGAAGTTTTACCTCATCAGGATTCTTTGTTCATGCATTCTTAATTGTAATAGTAAACCGGACCTCAAGCTATGCTTGATAATTATATTTCGAGTAATTTTAATTTTAATTTGTCTTACTGGCTTTCCGAACACATTGTTGTAACTTGACATTATGAACACCCAAAGGATTTTTGGAAGAACAGTATGTAATTTTATGCCTGAGTTGATTGCATCAAAATCAATGGGAAGGCACGCCCTTTAAAATCTATGAAACGTTTCCAAGCTTTGTGAGAGGATAAGGCTTTGGAGTAAATTATTATGATGTCCCCATTTTCTAGCTTGCCAAAATAACATTAATATATTTAATTATTTTATTTATTTAATATTGCCTGGCAAAATGTGCAATTATAAAGGTAATATTAAATGATTAAATTAAATGGAGTTATAAAGTGGCGTTGAGGAGATATTATAAAGTATTTTAATGTCACTTTATAAAATAGGTGTTTTGGTGGGAATCCGGTTTCGGTGGTGAAAGATTCCTCCCTAGTTGGTGATTGGCGGATTCAATTCAGGATTCGCATTTGTGCGACAACGATTGACCGATTGTTTTAAGGAAATTTGTGAACTTTTTTTCCGAAAACAAATTTCAAAGTAATTGGGGTTTTGACAAATTCATTAGTTGAACACAATAGTTGATTCCAAGTAATATTTAATTATATCTACAGTTGCAGGATTTCACGGTATTGGGATTATTACTTGTAGTGGAATATTGTGTTTGTAGGCAAGAGGGTTTGGGTGGTATTTTCATATATATATATAATTGTAGATAGATTGGATTATATTAGGGCGATTTATTGATAAAAGGGAAATTTTGAATTTATTGTTTATGCCTAATATATTCTTCAAAGAGGAATATTGAAGATTTCTTTATGCTAGTCGATGGATATTTTTGTAGGATAATATTATATATCTTTTTTGCATTCTAGAAGGCAAAGTAGCAAATATCAATTATAATATCTTATTCAGTTATAGTAGTGCAATCACTTTATACGACAGGTAACTAGGGGAATGTGGAAGGAAATGTGATTCCCGTATTTGTTGAATGCTATCGAAGGTCCCTATTGTTGGATGAGATTTTGGTGTGAGTAGCAAACAACCGTTGGAAAGGGGTTTAGCTTCAACACCATAGCTTTTATCTACCGCCCCACATTACCATTATTTATTTCCTTCATAAAATCACAACTCAGGGAATGGCGTGAAGTTTTGGGGTTTGAGTTTGAGGTGGGTGTAGGAGGGGAGTCGTGAGGTGTAAGTGCATCAATACTACCACAATAGAAGCTGCATATGTGTGAGTCGTCCCTTTACATCTATGTTTGGGTCTAAGGAGAATCACAACTTCCAGTTCATAGCAGGTCATGGGTCTTCAAGTGTGACTTTGGTGTGAGGAATTTTTGTTTGCAACTTGTTGGAGTAGGGTCGACTAAGGATGCAAGACCTGGGTCTGAGCATTATTCATAACTTCCATCGTCCTTTAAGGTGCTAAAGTGTTATCTCTAAGCTAGGCATGGTGTTCCAAGTTTGACCAACAATATTTTATTGGCTGTGCATTATTGTCTAAAGTCAAGAATATCATTTGTATAAAATTTGTTGACTGTTGTAGCATATTTCTAAGTACAGTTATATGTAAACTACCCCATTGTTAGTGCTCAGATTAAGTGTGCATGTGACTGTATTTTATATTTGCATATAACTCTTTGTATGCCAATCAATAATGAAAGAAATGAAGTTGAAGTATTGATTATCAGTCTTGTACATGTGTTTCATATGTTCAATGTTATAGTTGCCTAATCTATAACAGCTCAGAATTTGGAAACTTATATCTGCAAGCAATCAGTATTTCGAGTTCGCGTCATTCACTTAAACCTCTTCAAACATCAGACAATTGCATGCAATTCATTTAACAAATTGATAATTTGTCAAATGAGAAAATCGTAAAAATATTGACAACCTTAGTGGGGGTTTTACAATGGTATCAAAGCCCAAAATCTTGCCAACTTGTTGGGCAACTGATCCTTGTTGCAGGTAGTTAGACTCAAATAAGAATTTTAGTTGGGCATCATGGCTACTCCAAGTGATCAAATGAACTCTTTACTTGACTCTATGAAGCAAAATCAAATTGATATTGAAAAGATATTGAATACATGGTGGAAAGAACAAGGGGCTACTAGGGTCTTTCAAGAAAAGTTGAAATTTATAGGTAGGAAGTTTGAACACTTACCTCAGTCAAAAGTAGCTCTTCTCTGCACATTGGAGGAAGCAAAAAATTGTCTATGCAAGGTTGATCAATTACCTTTCTAGTCGATGCATCAAGCTTTGACTCCATTGGTGCACATTTTGGTTAAGCCAGTGCTTATGAGACATCAGGATGAAGAGGTAAGACTTGCAATTATCATTTGCATTAGTGAAGTCACAAGAATTACAACCCCTGAAGCACCCTATGATGATATTATGAGGGAAATACTTCAATTGATTGTGAAGAGCTTTCATGGATTACATGATGTCAAAAGCCCTACCTTTGGAAAGAGAGTTAAAATATTAGTAATTATGGCAAAGGTTAGGCATGTGTCTTAATGACTGATCTCAGGCGTGATGATTTGATTCTTTAGATGCTCCACTCCATAACCAAAATCAAAAGACATTCATACAATGTTAAAACAAGCATGCAAACTATTTTGTCCCTAATCCTAGATGAAGGTGATTATATTTGCAAATAGTTGCACTCAGATTTGTTGGTCATTTGGAAAAAGGAGCAAAATGTCTCAACTGCAACTTACGATTTCACAAAAAGATTGGTTGAGCAAAAAATTGAGAAATTCAAGGAATAGTTGACTAAAGAAGAACTAATCTCATTTGGTATACGGGTTCCACTTTCTCTACATGAAGAATGCATGCCATCATCTAGCGAATCAACTGAGATGGATGATGAGTACAAAGAGCAAATTGAGCCCTCTTATGTTATAACACCTAATGAGGGTATTGAAAATGATTCTATATGTGGTACTAGCGCTGGCCTAGTTCCAAATCAGCAAGTGTGTAAGGATGATAACATAGAGAACAATTGTGTGACTCAAGTGCTTTAAGAACAATTTGATGCTTCTTCATGTGAAGCAAAAGTTGTTCATGAGTCTGTTAGTTCACACAATATGGAGAACCAATTGAAGGTAAATGAAGATAAGATTGTTACAGTGTTGTCACATTATGATAGAATTCACAAACTATTGAAGATCAACTTTGGAAGGCCCAACTTGAGAGAAGACAAAAAGGAATTGAAGAAGAATCTTCTCATGCTAGTTTGCAAGTAGTCAAAGAAGGCCTAGTGGCAATTAAATCAAATTATCTATATCTTCTTTTAGATTGTGACCGTCTCCTCAACCTCGCTAAAATATATTCAAATGCATTGAAAGGGAAGGAAGAGGAAGTTGATAAGCTCACTCATGAGCTTCAGGTTTCCACAGATTCCTTGAAGAGCACTTTGATGGCCCTTCAAGAATCAATGATCCAGGTTGATGAGCTTCGCTTGGAGTTAAGTTTGGCTCCATTTTCATCATCCACAATAGTAGTTTAGACATTGATGGCAGACATATCACATGATGAAAATGTTGGCATATTGTTGTCATTGATGTCAAAAGGGGAAATCATGTAAGGGAGATTGTTGGCATGATGAAAGAGGATCAAAGGTGAGAAAGGACCTGATCTAGTAAAGAGGATCAGAGGTGAGAATGGACTTGATCTGGTAAAGAGGATCGGAGGTGAGAATGGACTTGATCTGGTAAAGGAGAATGTTGGCATTAATGTCACTAAAGAGATCAGAAGTGAGATGTATTGATCATATAGGGAAGATGTTGGCATAATGACAAAAGGTGTCATTGATGTGAATAGGCAGAACAGTGGCGTGCCTAGATGTTGTGGAGATGCAGTGGATCTGGTTCTGGAAGTTTGGTATAGGTTGTTGGTGAAAGAAGCGTGATTCTGCAAATGTTGCAAAATTGCTCAAGTGTTGCATTATTGTCATGCAATATTTACATGAAGTTGCAGAAAGTTCTTCTAGGAGTTTGAAAGAGAAATCATAGTCTAGTTTCGTTGTGGGTTTTTTGAGAGCTTCTCATAAATATAAGTTACAGGTCCAAAGGTTGAAGGATGAGCTTAGAAATGGTTTATTTATGCTCTTCAGACATATTTAGGGTTTATCAGTTAAACCCTAGGTGTTAATAGTCATGGCGCTTAATCAAGATTTATATTTTGAGGTTGACTATCTATCACATGTTACTGGTTGCTTAAGTCGTGACTTAAGCCTTTGGAGTCGTTTGAGGGACCGACCCCCTTTCCTAGCATTTACTGGCCAGGCAAATATTTGTTGTATTTGATATTTCGTAATCTTATGCAAATATTTCCTTTCGACGAGATCAACGATGTTGGTTGAGGCAGCAAGATCTAATGGCCTCCCGGCTAGCTTGTTGAGTTTGTGGTGGGTCCCGACAAAGCCCCGAGGGATAGCAAGGAATGACAATGATTGAATGTTGAAGACTGACAGTTCTCGCAATGTGCATGATGGGACCTATGGAGGCAACAGACGAAGTTAGTGGAAGGTGATGCCACAATGACAGGTGGCAATGAATGATTGCATCAAGGCCATAAACAATGGAGTATGATCAAAGATTGCGATCAAGAAGATCTAATGGTGCCCGCTAGCCCATGACACCTATGTTGGGACCCCCTCCATGCCTCGCGTGGGAGCGGGGAATGGTGGAGATAAAATGTCATTTTGATCAGATGGAGGATGAAGTCAGTAGTGGGTCTTGAAGATGCAATCAAACACGTGGCAAAATATCGCTCTGTTGCATCACATTGTTGTTGTGAAGCAAAATGAAGGAAGCCTTGGGCGATGAGTGATGAATAGTGTAGATTGAATGGCAGTTGATCCAATGATGATCGCCATGTTCATTCATATTGTTGATGGAGAAACAAAGGCATATATGCATTCAACGATGAGCAATGAACAATGGGAGCTAGTGGAGTGTGGTACAAGCAAAAGACAGGTGGAAAGTTTTGATTGCATCACTAAGGTTCTATGCATTTTGATAATGAAAGATGGAGGCATATGCAAAGCAGTGATATGCGATGGGTATGAATACAAAGGAACCCAAATCTATGGTGCAAGTTTAAAGGTATGTGATTGGACGGTAATAGCTATACCCCTTCACATCGCAAAAATGAAAGGCGAAGTCTTAAGTAAAGATGAGTTGTGCGATGACTAGAAGGTGAACAAGATCAAAGGCTTAGATTCAAAGGAGGAAGATCAGACGGTGATCGCTAAGTTGGTTCATATCGCAAAAATGAACGATGATACCCTAAGTGAAGTAGCGATACACGATGGCTATGGTTCCAAAGGAAAAGTGATCAACGATAGCAATTTAAAGGAGATCAATCCAACGGCCATGTTTTAAAGTTGCCAAGATATATGGAGAGCCAGAGGATTGTGGCACGAAGATAAGAGATCAACGGCCCAGATTTGAATGTGAAGGCTTCAAATGGCTAAGCCTATGTAAACAGGGTTTCAACTAAGTAACCGATATAGAGGGAAGAATTAATTGGTTCAACTACACCTACAACCAATGTTGGTGAAGATAGTTTGCAAAAAAGATGAAGATCATAATCAAATCGAATGGACAAAAGAACACATTAAATGCATATTTGATTCTAGAGTTTCATAGAGAGTCGATCTGGGAAAATTATTTATATCCAAATTAAATGTTGCGAGGCTCGATGTAGAGGATGTGTAAGGTTTTTGGAAACTCTAATAGGTGATCGAGATTAAAAATTGGATCACATAGTCAAGAGAATGCATTTAATGTATTCTAGGTTTAGGGTTTTGCAGGTTGTCTAGTTTTGCAGATTTAGCGAATTTGTACAGAGTGTGTGGCTTGATGCACTAGTAGCTTACTGGAGATGTCAACAAGGGAAGGAAACCCTAACAAAAAGTTTTGAGGTGATTTGGACGGTGGTGCACATCTCGAGGGAGAGATAGTAGGCCGTTGAAGAAAGAAGATAATCTAATATTGTCTAAATGTTGTATCTATTGTGAGAGTGAGTAGTCTGCAATAGTAGAGAGTGTAGAATAGTGTTATATCTTGTCGAGTATGCAGCGGAGTTGAGTATGTGTAGCGCAGTAGATAGAGAATGCAAATGTAAAGAAGAGTCGTAGATTGTAATACAAAATATCCTCTAGGTGTTTGCACTCAAGGTAAAGAGAGTGTGTAGTGGAGCAAGATAGAACAAAGAATATTCTAAGGTAGAAGAGAGTAAAGGGTAGAGGAGAGAAAGAGAGTGTAGAGCAAAGGGGATGTGTTGTTGAGATTGCAACATTAGCAGCAGGGAGCAAGTTGCAGAAAGTGCAACAATGTACTATACAGTTGCAACATTGAATTGTGTTCATTAGAACAAATTGTATCTGTCATTGTAAATCTGATTGGTTGGTGCCATCAGATAACTGAGTTGGTGCTTATTGTAGGGGATTGGTGTCTCCTTGGAGTTGGTGCTTCCTTGGGTCGGTGCCCTAAAATATTGGAGCAAAATTTTTATTTGTGGTGTTGGATTTGAGCAGTAGACTCAAGCAACATTTGTCACTGTAGTTTTTCCCATCTTGGGTTTTCCACATATATTTGGTGTTATGGGTCTTTGTTTGAATGTGTGTTTGTCTCTTTGTGTGTTTAGTTAATCTGCACATTGAGGATTTAATGAATTAATCTGTATAAAGAGTTTAAGGAGTTATTCTACACAAAAGGTTATTAGAGCCAAGTTTTAAGATCTATTGATTCACCCCCCCTCTTAGTAGATTGTTGTGTTCCAACAATTGGTATCAAAGCCCTAGGTTCCCTAGGAGAAGCTTAATCAGCTCAGGTAGATCTTAGATAAGTGAACACAATGGTTAATTAGGAAGGTTCATCTGCATAAGAAGTGCCTCTCTTTGGTGGATCAGACTATAAGTCCTAGAGAAATAAAATGAAAGTATATATGAAATATTTAGGGTCTGATGTGTGGATGTTAGTTGAGAAGGGATACAAGGTTCTTGCTACACCTCCAACTATTGAGGCTGGAAAGAAGGCGTTTCAAGATGATGCTAAAGCAAGGTATGCCATTATGATCAGATTGTTTAGATATGTGCTTGACGAATTCATGCATTATGAAACTGCACATGAAACATGGAATGAGTGAAGGAGTATGTATGAAGGTGATGACAGCAAGGTGCAAACGTGTGGAGGAAAGTGTGAAAATCTGAAGACAAGTGTGGATGAGAAAATTGCAAACACATCCATGAGAGATGTAACTAGAAGGGAAGAGGAAGAAGCATCTACATCTAGATGTGAGAAGGCTGATAAAAGGGAAGTTGATTTCATCAAAAGACTAAGGAGAGGCTCTAGAAAATGTAGAGGTAAAACTGCTTATCTTGTTTCTAAATGCATTTATGATGAAAGGTATAACTCTATGCCAGAAAATAGTAGTAAAGAGGAAAATAAGAAGGAATTGCACACAAAAGGTGAAAATAGGTTATCGGATGTTTTTGGAAGTTCAAATGATGAACATGAAAGTACCTGTGATATTGAGGGGAATGAATCCCCCATCCATGAATTTTGGTACAACATTTGATGAAGAGGAAGAAGTGGACGTAGAAGGTAAACTCATCTATGCTCAAGATGAGATCAAAAGGTTGAGGAAAGAGAATGAAGAACAAAAGTTGCATGCACAAAAGGAGATTGATAAGTTGATAAAATGTCTTGAAGAATATAATTAGATGGTGATCAGCTTGAAGATGTAGGTGGAAGAAGCAAGGAGAGCAGAAGATGTAGTCAAGTCCAAACTACAATCTAAATCTAATGAGTGCATGAAGTTAGAGGCATAAATAGTAGCCTTGAGAAAAGATTTAGAAAAAGAAAAAGAGCATATTGATAAAGGCCTAAAGTTGAAGGGTGGCTCAAAAATACTTGATGAACTAATTAGTTCACAAAATCCATCAAAACCTAAAGAAAATTTTGGCCTTGGTTTTGAGAAAAGAAAGAGTACCTCTGCCAGTGCTTCCACAAAGTTATATGATGGATTTAGAGCAAAAGGAAGAGGTTGCCAAGAAGAAATGAAGCTTGCTATTGATAAGAATGGAGTTGAAGAAGAAAAGAGACCTACTGCAAACAGGAAGAACAACCATTGAGTTCTTGATTTTTAGAGAAGATGACCACTGTAGATAAGAAGGTGGAGAAATCAGTCCCTGAGAAACTAAAGAAGCAACATAAAAAGGGAGCTGAAGTAGAAATATTCTCAAGGATGAGAGACATATGAAGAAGACAAAGCAAAAAAGACCACTTCATCCTACTCAAAGAAATGCTATGACTAGGTACTCCTCATGTTTTTATGGTTACTATTATAGTTGTAATCAATTTGGTCATAGGGCTAGAGAGTGTAGAGCTACAACTAGGAGTACAAAATGTGTGAATAGAAATTCATTTTCTCCTTTAGTAATTATGAATGTAATGTGATTTAATAGTAATAATTTTGGTCATGTTGATAAGAGTTGTAGATTAAACTCTGTAAGACCAATAGCACACTATGGAAGAAAGAATGTATCCCCTAGAGTGAACAAAAGTTCACATGTTGTAGAGAAGAAGGCCGACAAGACAAAAAAGAAGCCCAAGAAGGTGTGGAGATTGAAAGATCAACAAGAAGCACCAAATGTGGTTGCTTCTACCTCACATCATTAAGTCCTAGTGATAGGGCATGATTCCAGGGGGAGCTTAATTGATACCTTATTCATCCTTGGAAGTGAAAAGAAGATCAAGTCAGGTAAAATAAGTTTTACAAATTTCTAACAACTTGATGGTTGCAGATTAATGGTTATGTTTCTTTCTCTTTGAAATGCTTGTTAAAGTGGAGAATAATTATAGTTGAAGGAGATGGTAGTTGTGTAAGTGCTCTGTTAATAGAAATGCTCCTTGACTACAAGGAGAGGAGATATGCTTGAGGGGGAGGTGTTTTGTAAATGCACTCATAGTTATTTTTGTTTAAATTAGTATTGAGAGGTTCCAATTGGTATCAGACTATTGTGGATTTGTTCATAACAATCTAGTTGGTACAGAGTCCAAAGAGAGGTAAATGCTCAAGCATGTAGGAAGTGAGAATGAAGCAAGGTCTAAGGGGGGGATGCTATTGGTATCAAATCAATGTCATATTGGATACAGTGTAGTTCAAATGTTAATTGGTATTAGGGCATGATATCATTAATTGGTGTCAAGAATATGATTCAATTGGTACAGAGCACAAATTAGAATATTTACAATTGGTATTATACTTGGCTGGTTTAGAGTATGTAATGGTCGTTCAACTCACATTAGATATTGTTAATTGGTACAGAGTGGTTGAAGCATATGGTTTTGTCATTGCAGTAAAAAGGTTGAGTGCAACAATTGGTATGGGAGCATAAATTGTATTCAATTGGTATTAGTTGAAGGAGCAAAGTCCCTTTTCCATTGCTAATAAGTGAAGTTTGCAACAACATGGTGACCTGAGACAAGATGCTTAGGTGTGTGACCCTTTGCCATTGATGTCAAAGGGGGAGAAAGTTGAGCAAATGCTCAAAGGAGAATGAGAAAAGTATGCAATTTCTCATAAGTGTGAGCAAAGGATAAGGTATGTCAAAGGGGGAGAATTGAGAGCTTAGATGTTATCCACAATTGTTGGTATTAGACCTTTGGCAGTTTGTTATCATGGGATCTAGCAACGCTCGATTCATGGATAACACCCCTACGAAACTTGTTCATTTCATAGATTTGTGATATTCAAGTGCGCAAAATGAGGAAAATTTTAATTCACCTCGATGCATAGTCCAAAATCTCAAACAATCCGTTTGAGTGTTTCCCCCCTGTCTGTCTTTCAAAGAGCTTCGAAACAAGCATCTTTGTGAGCTCTCAACCCTTGAGAGTTAGTAAAATTGTCAAACATGTTGGAGTGCTGAAAACTAGCGCTCCTACATGTGCCTTAGTTAATTTTCCAACTTCAAGTGTTGGAGCATTGAAAACCAGTGCTCCTACACTTTGCTACCTCTGCCAAAAATGCACAAGCGGTAAAAATCACCGCTTGTGCACTTGTCGGTTTGTCAAGTTTATCATGCACAAGTGATGATTTTCACCGCGTGTGCATGTATTCCGCCATATTATGTGCCTTCATTAATGCACACGTTGAGTTCATTTAAGACACTTTCCTTCCTCATTTCAATTCGCCATTTCTTTCTTCCTCATTGAGCTGGTCTTTCTCCAACTCCAAGCAAGGTCGCAACCAAAGATTTTTTCATGATTTCTCGAGCTAGGGTTTTCAGCATTTACATTTTCTCAAATGTACTTCATTTCTTCCCCTTCGTCGGTATTTCTCTCTATTTACTTTTATGAAGCTCTATAAATTATTTTTCACATGTTGCCATTCACATTTTTTCTTTGTTTAGGGTTAGATCTCTTTATGTTTCGGTTCGTTTTCCTTTTGTAAGGTTGCACCTTATTTTTTTTGCTTTCCCTTCTTTGTGCCCTGGTTTTTGTTTCTCTTCGCCATTCCCTCTTCTTGTCTCTTAACCTTTGAATCTTCATCTAAGCTCCAATTCTACAAGCGGCGTAATTGTTTCATTCGGCGTGATGAAGTCTTCAGATGTTTTCTAACGAAGATCATCACTCTTGGTGTTCGAGCAGTGATTTTCACTGCCCAAACACCAAGTCTTCTTCACACCAAAATGTCATAGTGGTGAAACTTACCGCCATTTCACTTAAAGAGTTTTCACAACTCCATGTAGGAGTGGTGAAAATCATCGCTCCTACATGGATTGCTTGGTCCTCAAGATGCAAAAGCGGTGTTTTTGCCCGCTTGAACATGATTTCGCAACAAAGAATGATATGCTTGAGCGAGAAAATTCAATGCTCGAGCATGATAGTGCACTTTCTTTCAAAATGCAGAGGTGTTTTTACCTGCCCTTACACTTCAATGTTTTCCAAGTGAGAATACATGTCAAGGCATTGATTTTCAACACCTTGACACTTTTGACATATCAAAGGCAGAAAATATGTAGGAGCACAGAAAATCAGTACCCCTACATGTAAACCAACATCTCAAGATGTAGGAGCGTTGATTTTTAGCACTCCTACATAAAAGATAGTTTTTTCCATTAACACTCTAAAATCGCTCTACTTGTGCTCCAAATCTCGTTTATCCGCCCATGCTCCATTTTTCATGCCAAATTGCTCATTTCCACTTGCTTTGTGTTGCTTGCTTTCCTCACACTTCCCAATGCTATAGTTTTTCCTAACATTTGTTGATTCACCATCATTGCAGTTTCTCTCCAAATCTCGTCAAGTGATCTTGTGAAGTGTTTTTGCCTTAGTCATTTTTATTTTCAGCTTACATAAATGTTTTTAGTTTTGGGTGTACCCGCGCTCAAGTAGAATCATTGGAAAGATGTGCAATGTGCCATGTGGTGGTTGCACAACTTTCATCTTTCGTCTTCTTTTCGGGAGAGAGTTCGGGACACGTGTTGACTCGTCATATATTTTCTTGGGAGCTATATTCACGAGCTCACTAGTTTCCGCCTTGTTGACACGTTACCTCTTCGTCGCAGGTAGTTTCTGTCTCCTACAGAGTGATATGATTGGGGAGTTTGTTGGAGCTGGTTGGCCTATTTTTATTTTCTTGGTTTTTGGAATGGAAGTTTTGAGGCAATGCCTTGGGGTGATGTGATCGGTCAACTAGACCTTTTTCCAGGCTGTTGTTTCTAAGATTTGATCATTTATGGACCTCTATCTTTTCTAAATATCTTAAAGACATCAATGTGACAGCTGAGAATTAATGAGCAAAGATCTTTGTGGCCTAACCAAGGATCTACGATCAAATTGCAAGCTATCAAGTATCAACATCTGGCAGCAATTACTTCGGTATTGAGGCAGTGTATTTCCTTTTATGTGGCTATATAAGGAGCGCAACGACACAATGGGGGTTGGATTCCAAGTTGTAGTTTCTTTGTTGAAAAAAGTTTCTTTAGTTTTTTAGGGTTTTTAGAATTATTTTCAAAAGAAAAATTGTTGAACTACTTGTCTTTGGCATGTTATATCTATTAAGGTTTAAACTATTGTCGGATTGGCATCCGACCTTTGTCTCAAAGTTCATTTGATATTTAAAGCACAAACTATTGAGTAGAAATTGTCGATATTGTGCATGTATGGCCTTTTGAAAGCTTTCTTTCTTTATATTATTGTTTTGAATGAAACAATGTGTCTTGCAAGCTAAATCTGGATAGTTTAAGTAGCGTATTTCCATGCTTTATGCTCGTATGGTAAAGTAGTAGCTTAAGAAAACTGGACTGTCATTGGACTTCTATGTTTTTCCAAAAGTTTTTTTGTTGTTGTGCTATGTTGTATTAGGAGGACGAGTTCATGTGATTTTCTGAGATATTGTTTTGTTACTCATAAGAAATTTTTGTGTTTGATTGGACCTTAATGAACATTGCCTATGGGAAGATTTGAAAGTTTGCATTGTGCTTGAAGTTAGCCTTTATTGTTCGTTCTCTTTCTAATAATGAAGGGTTGTGGTGTTTTGTGTCTATGTATATCACTCATAGGAATAATTTGGGTTTTAAATGTTTTAAAAGCTTTGGCGCATGACCTTTTATGTTTTATGTTTACATTTTCTTCTCCCCTTATCTCTAAACCCCAAAGAAGAGCCAACTTTCTATAAAAACCTCAGAGGTATTAAGTGAGACACAATTTGTCCCCCACTTGTTGAATTTCCCATAAGACTATCAGAGAGGTGCAAGATTTGATGATCAACAGTTCATTTTCTGGCACGCCTGGTGGGACATGAAGTTTTCCAAACGCTTGATTAGAAGTCAGAAATATTTCTTGAATTAGGCTAAGGAGGGAAATTGGAAATTTCATGCCTAGAGTCCAAACAAGAGCATCTTCAAGAGGTCACTTCCAATACTCTCAGTTACCTACCTCAGCCCCTAGGAGGAGAAGACTTATAGGCTATGTATCACCTATAAGGAGCAATAGAGTAAGGAGTAAGAGCCTAGTATCTAGAGCTTTATCTACTCCATCTGATTACCTATATATCCGATTCATAGGAATCTTTTCTTTATGGCTCATGTACCTCCCCCTACTCCTAGAAATTTTGTAATATGGGATAGTGGTAGTCCACTACAACCACCCACGCCCCCATATGTATGGCCTGCTATACCCGCTAATGCCGTCAAGGCTATTCCAAGATTCTTCAGAGAAGATTTCAAAACCCCTTCTGAACACCTTCAGGATATAGTAGAGGCATGTAGGGTACATAACATATTAGAGGAGAACATCGCGTTGAGGCTGCTAGCTACCTCTTTAAAGGGAAAGGCCCAAGATTGGTATCGATCTTTGGCCTCGAGGTCTATTATCTCCTAGGACTAGCTTGGAGGGCCCCTGTTCGAACGCTTCTCAGAGAAAGGAGACCACTCCTTGTTGTTGCAACAACTAATTACCATCAAGAGGGCTCCGCATGAGGCCATGAACGACTTCAACACCAGATTCCATAAGCCCTGGCAAAGGATCCCCATGGCTGCTTGACCTCAGACTGCCATGGCATTCTTGTTCTATCTGAAGGCCTTCAACCCAGATATCGCAATCATGATAACCTCCATGGGAGGGGATATCCTGCCCGAAGCATTCAAGGTGGCGGTACACGCAGAGAACAATTTGATCGATGTCAAAAAGCTTCTGCCTCGACCACCAATGCCAGTGTTTGCAGAAACCTCCGATGGTCATTGGGAAGAAGCCACTCGAAGCACTCCCATGGCATAATTAACGTTGGTCGCCCCGTAGTGTATGAACGTGCATTCCACCGCTCAAGCAAGTGCGTCGGGCTTTTCCTCGATGGCAACAAATATCATCAATATGAAGGATCTCATGCAGAATTTTGCTAACAAGTTGGTCATTATCAAATGACAAGCGATGCCTCTGAAGCAAACCATGCAAGCCTATGGTGGAGGGAGTTTTCTTATCAGATAATTCCGCCCACCATATGCCTCGAACAATTTGGCGGAAGACGAAAATATTTGGTGCTTCCCATGTAGCGATATCCATATGCTCCAAAATTTCCCAAGGGGGAATATGTAGCAAAAGGTGGCAGAACAAAGAAGCAAGGGCATGCTCCCAAATGTGGACGAGTACGAATCATCCGAAATGGAGAATGATCGTTTTAGAGCACAAATGTAAGAGATGTCCCTGGAGCAAGAGCTAGACATTGCACCCGACCAAGCTCTGTTCTCATGGTTAGAAGAGGAAGAGGTTGTGTTCGTAAATGAAACTCCAATGACTAGTATTCCACAAGTGCAATTAGATTACAACACAAGATCAAAGAGAAGGCTTACGGGAGAGTATGTACAACAAGCTTTGCCACATCCACAACCACGTCAACTTCCCACACTTCATCGCCCACCGTCCGCCCTTTTCCGTAGCCACATAACACACCATTGGTGAAGAAAGAGATGAGCAAAACACCAAGCCCAATCATGTCAAAATGTTTTCTTCTGAAAATGATAGAAATACCATTATTTAAGCCCAAGGCCCAAACAGTCGGGATGCTTAATGTCGTGGAGCAATTGAAGAAGGTGCTTGCCAATGTATCATTGTGGGACGTTGTATCAATTCTTGAACAAAAAATGTTGCTTCAAGAAGTGTTAAAGGAAGAAGAACAAAGCCAATAGGAAGATGCGACTCGGTCGTGCAATCAAAGCAGAAGCAACAGATCCATGCTCTCCCCCTAGGCTATGAAAGAAAAAACTTATGCAAATGATGTAGGTAACTCAAAAGAGAAGGAAGTAAGAAAAACAAAGCCCACACCTTTCTTTTTAACACTTATAGTAGGAGACAAACTGTTGCATAATAATATGATTGATTCAGGGGCTAGCACGACTGTCATGCCAAAGCAAGTGGCAGATGCTTTGAAGCTTAAGTATGAGGCCCTTGAAAATGGAATCATGCAATTAGATGGGAAGAAGGTTCCAACTGATGGTTGGATAAAAGATCTATCCCTGACCCTTTTCTCTTGCCCTAGCTAAATAGTCACACAAGAAGTAGTAGTGATAGACATTCCTCCGGTTTTCAGAATGTGTCTTTCAAGAGATTTTATTGCAAAGCTCGGTGGATACTTGGCACTTGACTGGTCCCACCTAATATTGATAACCAAACACGGGGTGAAGATGAAGATCATGTCCAAGTCCTTGCATCCCGAAAATATTGTAGATGTCGCAAATCTGTGTTTTGGGGCTGCACATACCTCTATCTCTCAGCAGGAGAGATATTGTGTAGAAATTCCAAAAGATGATGAAGATACAAGTGAGTGGACTCTTGAGGAAGAAGTGTTTCTCAACCAATTCATTGATTTTGATCCATTTAGCAACTTCCATGCTACAAGGCTAGGCAGCTATATAATTTTTGACGGTGATCAAGTTTCTTTGAAACTAATGAAAGATGATGAGAAATTTGACGACTTGCCCAATAATCGCTTATGGACCTTATATTTTGATGGTGCCAAATGCAAAGTTGGTTTTGGAGTGGGTGTCAGATTAGTGTCTCCAATAGCATCGGAGACCCCCATAGCCTACCATTTTCAATTTTCGTGCTCCAACAATGACGTTGAATATTAAGATTTGGTTCATGGGTTGATTCTAGCACACCAGATAGGTGCAAGGAGGATACGAGCTTTCAGAGATTCAAAACTAGTGATAAGCCTGATTTGTGGACAAGCGACTGCAGAGAATATAAGGCTAAGATCTTACACACATATGGTATGGGATCTCATCGAAATATTTGAAGCTTTCAACATACAAGTGATTCCCTGATCATAAAAAAATATTGTTGATCAAATGGTTCCTGTCAGTCCACAATTTGAACTAGTTTCTAACCCGACGAAACAGAGCATAGTGCAAATCATTGTCCAACCCTGAATTCCCGACAATGATCAAAATTGGCAAGTCTTGAGCGACGACATTCAAATTGTTTCTTTCATACAAAAGTTAGGGATAACCTCTAATTATTCACCACCAGGGATGGATCTTCCCGAAGACGCAAGGAATGGCAAGCAAAATTGTTTTGCAGGTTCAAGGGATGATGTAGAGCTTGACGCCGGAAGTGACAAAAAATTGAGAGTCAGAAGGGAAGTCCCTCAGAAAGACAAGAAAACTTTGAAGGATCTATGCTTCAGGTATGATCTCAGAGGATACGACCTAGGCATAATTCAGTGTACCATTGACTTGGTGGAAGTACCCAAGCCCGCCCGACAGAAACAAAGGTTAGTCAACCCGAAGGTTTAAGCCTTGATGATGCAAGAGTTCACCAATTAGGTCGAATAAAAGATTATATGCCTTGTAAAATATTCCACCTGGGTGTCAAATTTGGTCCCAGTTTGGAAGAAGAATGACGATATCTGACTTGGTCTCAATTTTCGGGACTTAAGAAGGACTTCGCTAAAAGAACATTACCCCTCTCCAATGATGGAGCGGATTTTACAAACTCCAACTAGATCAAGGATATTCTACTAGTTAGATGGTTTCTCAAAATGCAATCAAGTCTACGTGAAGGAATCCAACCAACATGGGACGACGTTTACCACTAAGTGGGGAACGTTTGTATATTCAAAAACGTCATTCGGTCTTTCTAATGGTGGTGCAACTTTTCAACGGGTGATAAATGTTGCTTTAGAAGGATTGGTCAACTAGATTATCTTCATATATTTGGGTGACTTAATAGTCAAAGATGATCATTTTGATCATCTAAAAGAGGTTTTCTAGAAAATCCAACAATTTAGGATTTCTTTAAGTTCAGAAAAATATGTTTTCAGAGTGCCTCAAAGAAAGCTTCTTGGCTTTATAGTATCGAAGGAGGGAATAGCAATAGATCCTGAAATGATCCGAAGTACAAAGGGGCTGTGATGTTTTTTGGGGAAGGTTATTTTTGTTAGTAGATTCATATTGGATTTCGCAAGCATTGCGCAACCGATCACCCTGATGCTTAAGTAGAACCTACCTTGTAAGTGGACTTCCAAGAGCACAATAGCTTTTGAGCAACTCAAGCCGACCCTCTCTGAAGCCTCGAAACTGATTAGCCCTGATTTTTCAAAAGGTTTTCTACTGTACGTGTATAGAGGTTGGCATAATATAGCGTCCATGCTTACTTAGAAAGGCAATCAAAATGGAGAAAATCCTATTGTTTTCCATTCAAGGACCCTGAAAGGCTTCAAAGCCAAGTATAATTTTATAGAGAAGCAGACCTTTTCCATTGTCAAAATTTTAAGGGAATTATAACACTCAGTGTCGGCTAACAAAACCACTATTCTCGTAGCGCATCCTAGTGTGTGGGAATACATCGTAGAAGGGAAAATTGTCAATTTCCTTGAGGAGCTAATAGCCAGGCTTGGTTTGCTCGAGATTGTTATATCCAACAATGCTCGAGGTTTTGTGGAATCAGGAGTGTCATATTTTGCTACTAGATACGGGATTTTCCTGAAGGATCCATCAAATTATTACCCACAAGGGAATAGGTTAACAAAACAAACCAACAAAGACCTGATTAAGTTAATCAAACACATCGGGTCAAAACAACAAAGGGATTGGCATAAAAATCTATGAGTTGCTCTGTGGGTGAATTGAATTACCCCCAAGTAGATTATGAAGGCCTCCCCTTACAAGTTGGTGTACGAAAAAGAGGTAGTGATGCCCATTTCTAGAGAAATTCCTACTTTACAACTACTAAATGCCCTGGAAATTGAAGAAAATGATGGAATGGAAGTGTGGTTGGTAGAAAATCCCAAACTAGAGAAAGAGAAAAGGCTCATAGAGCCATGATCAACTGCCAACAGACAATCAAGCGATGGTTTGACAAAAAGACTTCTAACCCAAAATTAAAAGAAGGGAGCTTAGTGCTACAGCACGAGGAATGTACTACAAAACCAGGGTAGCACATGAAATTTGAAGCACTGAGGAAAGGACCTTTCTAAATTAGCGCAAGCAAAGAAAAGAACGCGTACAAGCTTGAAGAAATGGAGGGCAACGATTTAGATATACTGAGGAATGGTATTTATTTGAATATTTTCTATTAAAATGCACAGTTCTTTTTAAAAAAAAATTAACAGTTGTGTACCATATGTAAAAGTTTTGTAAATATTGTGAAATTTTGAGAATAAACAACACAGGAATATCATAGAAGAGGTAAAGGCTATATTATATTATATTTATCAAAAATCTACATATAATGTACGGCCCGAGGCTCAGAGTAAAACATGAGGCTCTCTCGAGAAAAACCCAAAAGAAGTAGCAAGTAAAAAAGAAGTGAAAGGGAGGCAATGAGAAAAAATTAGTAAAGACAAGCCTCCAACTATTGACGGCGAAGCAAAAAGGGATCATTATCGGGTTCTTCTTCTCCTTCTTTTCATCTAATAGGTTGGAAACAGGGGCAGAACACACAACACATGTGGGCCACACAATGCAAACCTAGGGTCTACTCGTCGTGAATCTGCACCAGGAAGTCAAAGTGCTTCCTCTAGGGGATCCTTGGAACCTGCTCCATGCCATACTCCCGTAGAATAAAAGTGGTCATTGGCTGAGAGGAGTAGTGGTGTGTCTCAACATCCATGGTGTGGAAATTAGTGAGGAAGGGCAACCAAGGTACATCTATTCTAAAGTCCATGTTCCTACAAATGTCCATAGTGCTCGGAATACCAATGTTGGGGATGGCTAATCACACTATCTCACCAAGCCCTTCCATTAGTGAAGTTTTGAACATCTTCTGGAACAACTTAATTATCATAGGCCTTGACACGTTCAGGTCCAACAGTGAGGCCACGAAGTGAGAAAGCACATTGTAGTTGCTTCAAAGTTGGTTCTCATTGGTAATATAGTCTATGTCGATCGCCCACTTGAATGCTACCATGACAAGGGGGTCACATTTCTTCACTAGGCACTTGATTTGGTCGCTAGTAACCTCCCCCGTGAAGCAGTGTTGCGGTCTCCGTGGAAGGAGCCGAATAGGGGCACCCAAGCCAGCAAACATTCTGATAAAGCAACGAATTATGGCAGAAAAGGAACAAGTAGAAGGCCAGCTAACTTAAGAGACTATATGTTCGAGTGGATGCTGCAAAAGTTGGCGTATCTATATATAGAAAAGGCGAGCCGACAAAACCAATGAAATTTCTATTTTTGGTTGGACAACAACAGGAAGTTTTAAGAAAAAATGAAGTAAGGTAGATAAATCATACAGAGGATTTGACAGAATGCCTTGAGAAATAAATTTGGGCATTGGGAGTAAATGCTCTCATACGCCGATTGTTGACATGTGTCCTTTGCCATCATCAGTTCCAACTAGTTTATTAATAATAAAATACATGGATTAACGCACTAAAACTATGACAAATTAATGGGCACGTATTTTCAAGAGTACCTTGTATCACCTCAACACATTTCATATGGTGAAAAACATGTTTTTTGATGCAATAAATTTATTTGTAAAAGAGGCGGCAGAGAGAATGTACTAATTCCATTCTTGCGGCCTTCTTGGCATTCTCGAGGGATACAGATCTCATGTTCACATGTATTACCCTGGTGGCAACATTTAATGGACCAACGATAACGACATAGTTTCACTACATGCATGAGTCAAAGAATTAATTGCACTCAAAAGTAGATTTTTCTAAAGAAGCAAAAGGCAAGTGGCTGCTATCACTTCAGAAGCTCTCTACAACTGTCTCGTACAACCATGGTGGAAGCATTTACCTTTTGTAGGAAAGTTGTAGTTTCAAACAGAAGACCTGGCTACGCCAATGTTTTTGGGCGTTGCTCATTCACCAATGCCCCAACACTAGAAGAATGGCCATTTGAATGCTACAGGAAGGTTCAACCTGATAAAAAAATCTAAAGAGAGGCAGTGCAAGACATCACTGACAATGTTTTTGACCCCTAGTTGTTGGCCAACCCTAAAAATCTTAGGGAATGTGTGTTTCAAAGGATGTTGGAGCATGAGTTGTCAAAGGGTTTTGCGTTTTGGCTCTAGAATAGTGGGCTGCCACAGTTTATGTTGCGTGTTGTGCATCTATGTCTGAAGCTGGTTGACACATGTGCAAAGAGGTTTAACAAAAATATAAAGGCCATTGAGAGCCATGGGGTCAAGATTACCATTTTTTCCAAAGCTATACGAGATATTTTGTGTATCCCTACAAGCTAGGGTGTTGATCTTTTCGACGAAGAACAGATGGATGCCCTAGGAGAAGATATGTCCAGGAAAAAAAATTTATGTGAGAATGAGACAAAGGAAAGGTTGCATAGGGGATAGATTTGTTGGCCTCTTTCACATAATAAATTTAAGAAGGATACATAGTCTGTATTCTCAATGTTGGCCTAGGTTTTTGGCCTCAATGATGATGAAGAGGTTAACTCTTTCCAGTTTTCCCTAGGCCATACACTCAAAAGAGAAAAATCCTAGAGGTATTATGATTTTGTTGAGGTAATAGCTGAGAATCTGAAGGAGAAGTTGAAGAACTACAATGTTGAGTCTAAATTCAGGTATTCTTCTATCCTGGTTCATCTGCTATTGCATCAAAATTTTGAGTGGCTGGGGAGGAATGTATCGGTGTCTAGGATAGATGAAAGGGAATGTATCCAACCAATTTTTGTATGGACCCCTATGCTTTCAAGAGCATGAAATTATTATTGGTTTGTAGATAATTTTATGATCTCGGTACTCCAGGATTTGTTGCCTCACCCCATTGGCCGTTTCTCTCAAGAGGTCATAGAATGGATAGAGGATCCACCTGTCCCATTGGATTATTTCTTGGACGAAGATTTCACATTTATCAAGTTTCATGGTTTTCCCGAGGAGGTTTTCCGACTCCCCAGATTTGTAGAAAACCAGGGTGAAATCACAATACTGTGTCTCACTTTTTGCCCAAGATGGACATTTACATCTATATTTTTAACTAAATCTTCATCTTTTGAGACCTATAGTAGCTAAACCACTAAGAATTTGAAGATGATGTGAACTAGTGATTTGTGGAAATTTGTGTGTAGATTCTAAATATATATATATATATTATTTTGAAATAAATCATGAATCTTCCAACATATCCTTTGTCACCGTTTTAAACATAAACATTTTGAGCAGGCAACGCTTGTTTCGCATTAACAACTTTTTTTCATAAAGGATTAAATTTAATTTGAAATATAGACTTCCTCAACATCAATATCTCGAAAGCGATCACCAAAAAATTGTTGTTATTTTTTAAAAATTAATTTTTGAAGTGATTGTAACCATAATTTGGACATACATGTGTTGCACACCCAATCCTTTGTGTATATCGCATCCTTAATTTTTTTTTTTGGTGAACAAGGACATCAATACCTAGAATGCTTTGAATTTTTTTTACAATGGTTTACTATTTTTCCACCTCTGCACAACAAAGAGCTTGATGTTTGGAGAAAAATTTATGTTTAATAAAAATTGAAAATTAAATAAATAATAAAATGAAAATATATAAAAATTATACTTGTTGGAAAGCTCATTTCAAGGGCTACAATCTTGAAAAATATAATTTTTGAATGAAATTATTTAATCCCTCAAATGGTAAAGAAAAAGTTGTTTTTTTGCCAACATTTTGATAGGTGCAAAGGAGACTCCATTATGGGTATGATTTAATACTAGAGGGGTTATATCCAAGGGTATTTGATCTAAGGGGGCCTTATCTATCTCTCTTCAATTAAAACCCTTTAGATGGGGCCTCTCAAAACTTAAATCATTAGTTTTCCTAAATATAGTGATTTCAGGCAAGAATCAACATATCCCAAAAGTGAAACACAATTGTGGTAGTACCCACCAAGTCTTTGTGTTTGAGGCATGCTGCCAAGTGTCCATTGTTGACAAGGTTTATGGTGCTGGGAGGAAAAAAACAAAGCTTTATGATCCCCCCCTTGTGATTGCTAAGAGTCAAGTGATATTGACTAAACAAAAGGTAGAGAATAGTATCACAAATTTACTGGCTACCTTGGGCTTGGTCCTGATTTGTGACATATGGAATTATAACCCGAACAAGATTTTTAGTTTGAGACATGAGATCAAGGATTATTTCCAAAGAAGGAGGAACCCAGGTCAGGAGAACATTCAAAAATACATTGACCTGGCTCACATTCTAGAAGAGCGACCAAAATGGCTAAGTTTTTATGAGTCGCAGGCACAGTATCAGAGAAATCTTCTGATGGGAAAATCTCTCAACACACAATTGAGGTGTAAGGGATGGTCAGAAAGGAAGAAGGAAGATTTCTAGAGGTTCTAACATGAGATGAGATGTCCAGGTGCCTTGTTCGGTAACTTTCAGCTTGATGATGAATTCAAGGACTTATATGAGAAGGAAGTTGATTCTAACAACAACAATCTCAAAACGAGCCATGAAATTGAAGAAGAAAGAGTTCTGCCTTAGGTTTCTAGACCTCAGGATTCTGAAATTTAGAGAGACTTGGGCCAAGGGGGTTCACAAGCTTCGTTTACCTCCTGTGCCCAAAGTAAAGGAAAAGGGGCCTGACGGTCTCCAAGGTCATCCACTGTGGCTGCTGAAGGTCAAGTTTCGGAAGGCTCTATAGCCAGAGGACCAGAATGTGTTGGTTTTGGCTGTACGAAGCGAAGAAGGATCCAAGATCTGGGTGCTCCTGATATACTGATTTGACAAGAGGAAGAAGAGGAGTCTTTCCTGCAAAATGTTTCATCCACCATGACTCAAGTAAGTTTTTCTCCCCATCTTCTTCCTGTTTCTGCATCTTTGGTCAAACCCTTGCCTTCCCTTGTGGAAAGGAACCCTCCATCTTTTGTCCCTGAACTAATAACTTTGAATGTACCCCTATCATTTTTAATGAATCTATTGAAACCATCTCGTGCATTGAAGGAGCGTCATCCGCTGCAACAACTATTGTGTCATTAATCGCCCTGTCAAAAGCCCCCATTGGGATGGCTGAAACCACCGCTTTGCCTGCTACTCTTGGTCCATCTACTTTTGGGAAGGAACCTCTCCATCAGCTTGTTTCTATGTTTACCCCTACTAGTTTTTCCTCTTCTCAATTTGGCGTTCCACCTTTTACCATGATCACTCTTCCTTTTGCATCTCCCCATGCTCACACATCTGAAGTTTCCCCTACCGTCACTTTTTTTTAGGTTGCCCCCAGATGCTTCCATTGCAACACAGAGTGTCAATGTCCCTCAGACTCTTTAGGTCCATTTCAATGCTACCAAATAGGCCTGAAAGGCCAGGAAGCAGAAAATATTGTCAAAAAATGCTGAGAAGCCTGCTACAAAGAAGATTGAAGCCTTTTTTAATGAAGAGAAAAATTCTCTACTTATTATGACATTCATGTTGTGGGCCTGGAATTGAACGAGACTTGCCCATGCGATAAAGTGGTCCTAGCCAAAGCCAGGTAGAGGGTAGTATATGTTGACTATGAGAGGCTGGATAGGAAATTAAAGAAGCGTGAGGTGGAGTTGGAAAATGTAAAGGAAATAGTGAGTAGACTGCAAAATGAGATCTGAGCTAGAGAAGCTGAAGTGACTTGCATAAGGAAAATTCAAGGCTAGCATGGAGAAGCGTGTAGGTTGCTTGCAGATGCTCAGAGTGAAAAGGTTCAGCTTTGTGCTGAAATTGAAAATTTAAAAAGAGAGTTAAATGATGCTTAATCCCAAAATTTTGATGATCTTCGGAGGATCCAGGTAGAAGCAGAAGATTCAAGGAAAGAAGTCGAAAGATTGACCTTTGAGTTGGAAAACGCTCTTCGGGAGAAAGGTCAAATGGAAGAGAACACAAGGGCAAGAGAGGCTCAATTTAACCAAGAGTTAACTGTTGTACGAGGATTTGGACCCCTCCCTATAATGAAGAGGCTGATAGCTATGCATTGGGAGCGGATCACAGTTGGTGTGGTTGTTCTAGGGCCCGCCTTACAATTTTTAAGGGATGTTCGGGAACTAAATGCCAAGGTTAGTTTGATGGTTGATCACTTTATGCAAAAATGTTCATCCCGGGTGGTAGATTCCCAAAGTTTCATCTTCAAATTGTGCATCGCCATAGATCAGGTCCTTGGAAGAGTAGGGATTCCCGATAGGAAGACCACCTCCGTCAAAGCCAATGAGATTACCAATTGTCACAAGGTTGTGGCAAAATGTAAAGATTGTCAGATAGTGTTGAATAAGTGGGTCGTCGAGATCAAGGACTTTGGCATCTTGGTTAGTTTTGGGTTTCCTCATCTTCTCTCATCAGATGAAGATGTGCTGAAAATGGAGTAGGTCAATGATGCAATCTGACACAAGGTCCAGGCCTTAGCAGAAATTCCAAGTTCAAGCGCCATGCCCATAGTTGATGATGTTGAGCATGAGATCTATCCTCTTTCTTGACTCTATTATCACCTGGGCACGGTTTCTTTCAGATAGGGGTTCATCTCTTTTCAAGATATTTTCGATCTTGAGCAAGCATATAGGAAGATATAGACCCTTGTCCTACTACCGATGCAGATTGGAAGGCTCAACATGCCACTTACATCAAACTCCAAGAACAACCAAAGGCTTAGGTTCATATCTCCGCAAAGCGAAGACCCTTGTGAGTCATTAGAACTGTGAAATTTTTTTCCCTTAGTCATTTTCATTTTTGGCTCACATAAATGTTTTCAGTTTTGGGTGTACCCGCGCTCAAGTAGAATCATCAGAAAGATGCACAATGCGCCACATGGTGGTTGTGCAACTTTCATCTTTTGTCTTCTTTTCGAGAGAGAGTTCGGGACATGTTTTGACTTGTTAGATATTTTCTTGGGAGCTATATTCATGAGCTCGGAAGTTTCCACCTTGTTGAAACATCACCTCTTTGCCACAGGTAGTTTGTGTCTCCTACGGAGTGATATGATTGGGGAGTTTGTTGGAGCTAGCTAGCCTTTTTTTTCTTTTCTTGGATTTTAGTATGGAAGTTTTGAGGTGGTGCCTTAGGGTGATGTGATCGGTCAACTAGACCTTTTGCAGGATGTTTCTAAGATTTGATCGTTTATGGGCCTCTATCTTTGCTAAATATCTTAAAAACATCAATGCGGCAATTGAGAATTAATGAGCAAAGATCTTTGTAGCCTAACCAAGGATCTATGATCAGATTGCAAGCTATCAAGTATCAACATCTGGCAGCAATTACTTTTGTACTGAGTCGGTGTGTTTCCTTTTTTGTGGCTATATAAGGAGAGCAATGACACAATGGGGGGTTGGATTCCAAGTTACAGTTTCTTAGTTGAAATTTTTTTCTTTAGTTTTCTTAGGGATTTTAGAATTATTTTCAAAAGCAAAGTTGCATAACTACTTTTCTTTGGCATGTTATATCTATTAAGGTTTAAACTATTATCGGATTGGCATCTAACCTCTATTTCAAAGTTCATTTGATATTTAAAGCATGAACTATTAAGGAAAAAATGTTTTTGATTAAGGAACAAACATGTTTTGAAGGGAACCCAAAACCCTTAATAGTAATAGAAGGACAGATACAACACTAAAATAGTCCTAGCTAAAAATAGAACGCTGCCCACAAGGAAGAAAACAATGGAATCCAAGGCAGCACAACAAAAAGCCAACAAAAAACCACAAAAAGTCTAGCCCCTAGGCCAGATTCTTGAGGATCTCCACCACCTCCTGCTCAAGTTTGTTCATATTAATAGCAGATCTTTTGATTTCTTGGATGTTCACAAGAGCCTGATCTTCCTTCTTCTTTAGGTTCGCTCTGGTTTTGTTGCTCGGACCTCTACCTTCCAGCTGGCTTTCCTCTTTCTCAACATCCACGTACACAACTATCTTGACTTGATAAGAATTTTCCAAATTTTCCACCATTTTTTTCATGGTCTTTGTTGTAGATTTTAAAATTTTATGGCTCATTACTAGCACCTTGTGGAGGGATTCTTTTATATTCCTCAGCTTTTCCTCCATCTCAGACTACTTACCATCATGGTTGCTTTTGAAATGATGTAAATCCTCAACAGTTTTCTTAAGGCACTCCACCATGAATTTCTTTTCTTCCTCAGTCCATAAATCGATGGCCTTAACTTTGTCTCTGTTATTATTGTCATCATCCTTCTCCATTTTACTATTCATAGCCCTCTAATTAATTTCATTAATCTCAAAAAACTCCCATCTGATTAACCTGAAAAAGTCCATAGACCCATTACGGGAAATAGCAAGAATATCATTAGGGAATTCAGATTCATCTTTAAAATAATAGTCCTCCACCTTAAGATCCCTAGGAAAACAGGGCCTCTCCTCTCTGTCAGTAGCAGGGTAACTGGAATATTTAGATGAAGGGGTCGATTGTGAATCCTCCTCATTAACATCATAAGATGGGTCGTCTGAGACCTTTCTCTTTCCCTTCTTCTGGGGAAAGACATTAGATTTCCCTTTCCCCTTAATTGCAACCCTCTCCTTAGAAAAGGGGGTCTGGTGGGATAGAGCTGACATGGCTTTAAAATGATCATGAATTAAAAAAAGTAATCCTTCATAGAGGATGGAATGCCTAATTGGATTCTGTCTATAGTTGTGCAAACTGGCATTTAGAGAAGAAGCAAGATAGAAAGGGAAAGAAACCCTAACCTGATTCCTAAAGTGGTTGAGTAGCATGAAATGATACCCAAAAACCCTAGTATAATGACCATCTAGTGTGATGTACTCCATTAGCACATTCAACACCTTTCTCCAGTTCGAGACAATCCTCATAGAATCATAATAACTTTTTGTCATCCTTCACAAGTCTTTCTTCTCCTCCTTAGACTTCAAATTTTCTTGGACTGCCTGGTCAAAGAGTTTCCTATCCCTGTAAAACTTAATACCCTTCATGGAAAGTCTCGTAACCTTCGCTATTAGCTTCTCATTAATGACCACATTTCTCCCAAACAAATTTATCTAGCCATCCTTCCAGCCCTTGGAAAAAACCTTGGTAACGTTTAGATCCTAGCCATGGAGTTTTTCAATGAAGATGGTAATCCTTCCCTTCTCCAGCATCTCCCAGAGCTTGGAATTGTTTCTTAAAGCCTCACAGTTTGTCAGCTCCACCTTGCGACTCTCACCACCCATTTTGGTAACCTTGCAGGATTTTTTAGAAAGCTCTAGAAGTCTGAATAAACTAGCCTTTGAAATTACCAGAAAGCGTGTGAAGCTCAAATCATTCAAATGGGAGATATTAAAGTTAAGCTTCGACCAACAACGAATAATGATTAGTCCACAGTCCCGAGACTGCATGACAAAACACTTAGACATCATTTGTTGGTAGGGGGAGTTTGCACCTTCCTGTGAGTTTGATCATACATGATTAAGGTTGTGACATCAGCCTCCAACTCATCACTCCTCTGCGAACTCATCTTTTCCTTCGCCTAAACCCCCTTGTTGGCAAAAAAGTCCGCCATTGTATTAATTTCCCTAAAAGCATGAGAAATATAACATTTCTCAAAGTTACTAATAATCCCCTTAGAAAGGCTAACCCAATTCTCCATAGACCAAGAGGGTTTTTGTAGGCCCTTTATACATTGAATAATATTGTTCGAATCCCCCTCAATCCAAACATTTTTGAAATTCAACTGACTAGCTAGATTCAAAAATTGAAATGCCCTAATAGCTTTAGCCATGTGGTTGGTCTGGATGCCCAAGGGGAGAGCCACCATAGAAATGAAACAACCATTCTCATCCCTAATCACACCCCCACACCCGGTAGGCCCAGGGTTACCCTTAGCCACCCCGTCAAAATTGATTTTAACCTAGCCAGGAGGAGGGAGGCTCCAATGGATACCATGTCTAGGCCCCTTAGTAGGCTTGAGAATATTAGACATATCAACATTAATCTTCCAAGCATCAACCACTCTAAGCTCATACTCTTGAAAGCTAACCTTTCCCTTAGCCTTGATCTTGCTATTGAGCAAATTGAAGTTCTCTCTTACATCTATGATAATCTTGCCAAAAACAACTTCCTCTAAAAGAGCCATATCCCTGAAGATTCTATTATTACGCTCTTTCCAAATTCCCTAGGAAAGGTGAGGGAAGACATAATTCCAAAGAAGATTCAACACATAGTTACTTGAAGGGGCCTTCTACTGATTGTAAAAATCCAAGATATTTCGAGGAAAAACCCAGCGGAGATCCCACAATTGGAAGATCTTGCACCAAATAGCATAGGAAAAAGGACAAAGGAGAAAAAGGTGTGAAGAAGACTCCGCCTCCACACAACAAAGGTAACATTTGTTAGGAAAAGAAAAACCACGCTTACAAAGATTTTCATTAGTCAACAGTTTGTTCTGAAGGAGGATCCAGGCAAAAATGTTGACTTTCAGAATAAGGTTGTGCACCCATGCCTTCGCCCAAATAGAGAAGGAGGAGGAAGAATAACAAGAGGCCACTTCTAAAGAAATAGAGTAAATCCCTGAGGAGGACAACTTCTAGACCAAAGAATCCTCTTGGCCTTGCAAGTTGAGCACAACAGAATTAAGGAGAAGCTGCAAAGGTCGTAGTTCCATACTAATAGAAGAAATATCAACCCACTGATTATTACTCCAGTAATCCCCAACCAAGATGCCATAACTATTTTTACAAGCCTCCATATAATTCCTAAACATAGGGATATTACACAGACAACCATTTCCTATCCACTGGTCTTCCCAGAACAAGATTTTCTTGCCATCTCCAAGTTTCCACGATGCTCCTTTACCTACAAGGTCCCTAGCCTTAATGACATTATTCCAAAGGGTTGAGCCAGGGGGGAGATTTTGAGAACTAAGAAAGTCTTTGAAGGAGTTAACCCCTTGCAGATATTTACTGCGCTAGATAGTATTCCATTCACGGGTGTTAGCATATGTTCTCGAAACCTGTTTTGCCAGGAGAGCTTTATTAAATACTCTGATGCTCCTTAGACCAAGACCCCCATACTTTTTAGGTCTACAAACATTCTCCCAAGCAACCAATGGAATCCTCTTCTTCTCCTCAACCCCTGACCAAAGGAAGTTTTTTTGGATCTTTTCAATAATTTCAGCAAACTTGGCAGGAATCTTAAACAAACCGAGGGCATAAATAGGAAAATTCTAAAGAGAAGCCTTAAGTAACAAAACCTTACCAGCTTGACTCAAAAGGGCCCCTTTCTAGCCAACCAACTTCCGATTAAACCTATCCACAAGAGAGATCCAAAACGATTTCGGAGGTTTGGTACCCAAAGGAAGACCCAAGTAAATGGAAGGAAGAGAGTTGACAACAAAGCCTAAAATGTTCGCAATCTTCCTCTTCCTATGCTTAGGGGTATTGAAAAAGAAAAGAGAACTTTTCACCCTGTTAATTTCTTTCCCTAAACCTTCCTCATAAAGCACAAGGGAGCTCTTCAGTGTGCTGCTTCTCCAATAGTTGAGCTTCCCATAAGAATCGTGTCATCCATGAACTACTGATGCGAGTAGGCCAGATTCGCCGAAGATGGTTTTAACCCTTTCAGACTGCTTTCCATCAATTTTTTGTGCAGAAGCCTTCCCAAAATTTCTGCCATGAGGGTAAAGAGAATAGGAGACACGAGATCTCCTTGTCTAACACCTCTTGACACTTTGAAAAAACAGGAAGGAGAACCAATGGTAATGATAGAGGTACTGGTAGTTGAGATCATTTCCTATATCAACTACATAAATATTTCTGGAAACCAAAAGCTTTTAAGACTTTGATAAAAAAACTACCACTCCACCCTATCATAGGCCTTAGACATATCCAACTTGAGCAAAAATCCTTGATTTTTCAAAGCTTCAAGGGAATGGATGTTCTCATGAACCATGATAATGGAGTCCAGAATCTGTCTGCCAGGAACAAAACCACTCTGCTGGGGAGATATCAACAGTGGGAGAATCCCAAGAAGCCTAGTAGTAACCACTTTAGAAATGATTTTATAAAAAGAGTTGCATAAACTAATTGGGCGAAAGAAATCAAAGGAATCAACACCAGGGAACTTGGGAATGAGAACAATAAAAGTAGCATTAAGCTATTTCAACAATTTATTGGATCCAAAAAACTCCTTGACAACATTGACCACATCATCAACCACAATTTCCCAGAAAACTTGGAAAAAGAACATAGGGAACCCGTCGGGACCAGGGGCCTTATTCCCTTCGAAAGAAAAAACAACCTTTCTGATCTTTTTCTATGAAGGGATAGTAGTCAAAAGTCTATTTTGATGCTCATTTAGAATATTAGGGATAGCCTCAATGAGAGTTGTTGAGAATTCACATCCAACCCCTCTCCCGATGAAAGAAGGTTATCAAAGAACTGGATGGCCTCATTCCTAATCTCATCCTCCTCAATTTTAACACCATTCTTCATAATATAGGTAATACGATTGGAAGCCCTGTGTTTCATAGTAGTCATATGGAAAAACTTGGTATTCTTATTCCCAAAAGAAATCCAAACTGATCTAGATCTCTGTTTCCAATATTCCCCTTCTTTTGAAATAATGTCATGGTATTTTGTAAGGATTTCATTTTCCCTAGATAATAAATCACCCACATAACCATCTTTCTGAATTCGATCCTGAATATCCTTTAAATCATACTAAATAGCAGACTTAGTAGCAAAGATATCCCCAAAAAATTCCTTATTCCAAATTTTGACCTTGGTTTTGACCTCACCAAGCTTCTTAGCTACTCTAAACATAACAGTACCACTAATATTTATATTCCACCACTCTTGAATACAATCAAAGATATTAGGATGAGATAGCTACATTCTTTCAAATCTAAAGGGAAAATTTCTCTTACTTGACATAGAGTCACCCACAAAACTTATTGGGAAATGATCTGGGCCAATTATGGAAAGAGCATTTAAAGACTAGAAATAATCCTTCAACTAGTTATCCAAAATTAAGGCCCTGTCAAGCCGAACTTGGATAAGGTCACTCACAACCCTCCTATTAGACTAGGTATAGGTAGCCCCCTTGAGGTGCACATCATGCAAAAATTGAAAGTTAATGAAATCCATCAGATCTAGTTTGCTATCCATCTGTATTTGAGAGCCCCCAAATTTTTCCAATTCTAGTAGCGACGTGTTAAAATCCCCCATGATAATCCAGTTCTCATTAGGAAAGCATAACCTAAAAGACTCAAGTCTTTTCCAAAAACTCCTTCTAGTAGATTTATTATTTGGTGCATAGATATTAGACAAAATCCAGCTGAAATCATCTCTGATGTGCCTGAATCGGGTAGCCACATGATTGGCATCTTCCCAAACCGGAGTACCTTAAAGGTGATCCTAATTCCAAAAAGTTACTAAACCTCTAGAAGCCCCCTCCAAACTTCTACCCTGCACACCACCATTCTTGAAGATCTTAATCTTTTCCACCCTATCTTTAGGCATCTTGGACTCCTGAACAATTAAAATATCAGGTTTGTGGTCCCTACCAAAATTTTGCAAAATCTCTTGTTTATGGGAACTATTTAGCCCCCGAATATTCCATGACATAAACTTCATTTCTTAGATGGGGTATTGCTTCTGCATAAATCCAGGATTTTTCTTTGAACCCCATCCGCAATATTTTGGATGCATTCCTATTCTTTATGCCACTTTGTTGATTTTTTGCTCGAACTTCTCTGGGTTCCAACATCCACTCTTGATCTGTTTCTTGTAGAAACTCCCACTGTATTGTTTCTATTTTTTTCTCTTCTTCTTCTCAAATTTAGTGTATAAGCTATCCTCATCAAGATCCAAGTCCTCAAGACCCATAAAATATTTCCCATCCATAAAGTCATTTGCAGCAACAACTTTATTTAACAAAGAATACCCCACATCATTCCTCCCCTTGTAGGTATCCCCAGAGTTCCCAAAAGTGGATTTAACAACCTCTGGAGAGCTTTGAGAACCAACTTGAATAGAATAATGGGAGATCTTCTCCCCATCCTCCTCTGGACCCTCCTCACTACTTGCCTTACTTTGACCAAAATAGGAAGTTTCCTTCGAGCTATCAACTACCGAGTCTAGAACCCACCTCTTCAAGTTCAAACCATTTTTGCTTTCACAATGCTCCTCCTCATTTTCTCTCAGAGACACCTAAAAATGACCTAGGCCTCGCAAGTTTATTTTTACCACTGCCTAGCATAATTATGACATTAATTATGTCCTTGGTCCATTATTTAATTATTGTCGATTAAATAATTCATAATTATTTAATTAATTCATGTTCATTCTTTCATGATTATTAAATAAATAAATTTCATTTATTTATTAAATACATCACACTGTCTGTCCTCCTTAATTAAATAAATTTCAATTTATTTAATTTTCAAGTATATTTAATTCTTTCCCTATTATTATTAACAAATGAATTTCATTTATTTATTTGATATGTCACTAACTGTCACAATTAAATAAATTTATTAATTTATTTAATCAGTCTTATCTTCCAAATTAAATAATTAATTTTAATTATTTAATTGCTAATTTCACTTTTTTCTTATTTTAAATAAATGAAAATATTTAAAATGATTTCATTTAATTAACTTTCACTCTTTTTAGTAAATAATCTGAAAAAGATTATTTACTAACAAACCCATCATTTTGAATTAATTAAATCAAAGATATTATTCTTCCAAAAATCACACCCGCGATTCTTGACGCCCAACCGACCTTCATCCAAATCGCATTATCTTCTTGATTTGAATCTCACAAATCAGCAATTCATCTTCTGATTTTTTTGAAAATCTTTCATTTCTTAATTAACCATTCTCATTTGCCCTCCAATCGTCGATCCTGATTATCTCGAGATATTATTCAATCGCTCACTAAGGATTTTTCCCTAACCATGATTAGGGATTCTCATATTTAATCTGGACCTCTCATTCTAGGTCTTTGGTAGAATCCGATCTTGTCCGTCCATTCGAAATGACATTTTCTATAAAATGTCATTTTCCTCTCACTTTTTGATTACACGTTGACATTTTACATAGACACACGCACATATTATAGGCATTATACTCTTGCACTTGCACTCTTAGGCTTCTCTTTAGAATCATTATTTTCATGTGATCAAATCTTAGACATTGTCTTAGTCATAGGCATTTAGACTTTTATACAAATCCTTCAAGGCTTGTTGTAGGACTTGGACATTTTCAGATTGCTCGCACAACGAATCTGAGGGCAACATCATCCAACAAGTAAGAAGGTACTATGGAGGTAATCATGGGAATTGTGATTTACAAGTATAATTGTTCTATTGTTTAATTTCCTTTGTGCTCTATAGAACTTTGGGTTTATTGTCATTTATGATTTACATACATTCATTTGATCTAATCTAAAACCTTAGAATTTACCCTCAGTTACATTGGTGAACCCAACTCCATTTTTTTGGTTATTTTCGTACGTTTTTTTTGTGTTTTCTGCTATTTTGCAGGTACAGGTACAGAGCGATGCAACCACCTTTTTAAAAAAAATCGTGACGCATCTGATGCGCCGCGATGCATTTGCCAACACAAAAGTCGCAACCGCTATGACAAGCCACAATCGATATCTTGAACGACGCATCTGCTATGTCATGTCACCTTCGAAGTCCTGAATGACGCATCTGCTCTATCGTGCCGCATTTGATTGGTAAAGATTTGCTTTCATTTTTGACATTCTGATTTTCAGATTTTAAGGTTATTCTGGTTTCTGGTTTCTTTTCTGGTTTTATGGTCTTCTAATTTTCTGGTTTTTCATTCCTGCATGATAGCTAGTTTAGAGTCTTTGTGTTACTAATCTTCATTTGCAACGTGTGGCAGTTACTATTCGGGTGTTAAAGATCATTGCATAAAGGAAACTACTAATCTTTTGTCTGCAGATTCGAATGTCGAAGATGAAATAAAACAAACTTTGTCCTTGTTCTTTTTTTAGATTAGCAAACATTTAATTTTGGTGCACATAAAAAGAACATTCATGTCTTCTTTACTTGATTGTGTTTGCAAAATGGTAGGTGAGTATGCTCTCACTTGGTGAAAACCTT
>VDFB02393327.1:0-11355 GCA_007258455.2 Sequoia sempervirens | reverse complement strand
ACGATCTTTGGTTGGAGTTGATCAGAAAAATCTCTCGACTGTTGGATGAATGAGGCAATGCGCTCATCACTATCAAACACTTGCCAACTCTGATCATTATCTGGAATCACCATTCAGACTATCACTCGTAGAGAGTGCTTGTTATGCATTAGGTCGGAGGTTGGTTCAAATTGAGATCCGATTACGGCCATGCAATCTGCATCATCATTTTGCTCCCTAGGCACTGTCTGAATGTTGAAGGCTTCAAATCCCTCAATCAGGTCCCAGGCTCGATGTCTATAGGATCACATATGAACATTCTTCACAGTGAAAATTCTCCAGACTTGATTGACTACTAGTTTGGAATCTCTGAACAACATCAATTACTTGATGCCCATCTACTCTGTAAGGCTTAAACCTTGCACTAGACCTTCGTATTCAACTTCATTGTTCGAACAAGCAAACTGGAAGTGGAGAGACCTCAATGTCTTTTGATTTTATGGGGATATCAAACATATCCTTGCTCTTGCACCCACTTTGCATCTCACTCCATCAAAGTGGAGCGTCCATAGCTCTAAAGCTTGATTACCTTCAGGTTCCTTCATGACCTTCGAAATCTCTTATTCCTCATCGAAGATGACATAGGTTCCCAGCCCGATAGCATGATAGTTGCCGAAAGGGTCAACATCTATATATTTGGTTAAGAGAGCTTCTTCTTGATCGGTCTAATCCCTGGTTACTTTTTCATCTTCTAGCATTTTGGTACAACATGTCTCCTCTTTAGTGAAAGAGGTATGAGCAGCCTCAAAGTTGATCATGGCTTCATCGACCACATACTTCAAATGCAGAGCTTCATACACTATTTTCATTTTAGCTCCATGCTTGGTCCTTAGGATCAAGTACGAACAGTCTAAAGAAATATACCCTCCTATCTTTGAAGTGAATTCTCAAGATAAGCAGAGATCAAACATAGGGGGAACATCTATGATCACAGTGTCTTGTAGAACTGTGACACTAGGGAAAGAGAATAGAGTCAAGCGGAGTTCTTTGATGACACCTATGGTTTCAACTTTATTCCCATAAAGTTGCATACCCCCCCTCTTCAAAGGTTCACAGGTAAGTCCCAAGGCTTTAGCTATCTGCTTTGGCATGACTGTAGTGCTGGCACTTGAGTCAATCATGGTGTTGTGTAATAACTTCTCTCCCACAATGAGGGTTAGGAATAAGGGTTTCGGCTTTGGCTTATCTCTAACCTCGACAGGGGCTTCCTCTGTGCTATTTGTGAGAACTTTCACAGGAGGCAATTGATCAACAACCTTTCCTTTGAGAATTTTCTCTTTTGGTTCAATGATTGGATCCTCCTGGAGAGCCTTCTATAGCAATGTCTTCTGTTCTAGAATAGCTACGATATCTCATAGAGACACATTAGCGGATGATTTTTTTAATTGTTTCATCACATTGAATGATGGAATATTTGGAAGCTTTTGCTCCTTAGCTTTGGTTATAAAAATTTCCTTTTGTGGCGGACATTGCTGTACTACTGTGGAGGTGCTGGATATCTGGTCAGAAGCACTTTTGGGCTGTAGACTGACTATTTGTGGGATGACTAGTTCTCCCGTGAATCTCCCCTTTGAGCGAGTGTTGTTGTCAGACTATACTTGTAGGGTTTTTGATGTGGATGCATTATTTATGAACACTTCCTCTTATTCTTCCATCCATGAGAAGAGTGCATGATCAGAATAAATGTGTTTCTTGTTCCAAGGACATACCTTGCATTTGTCTAGTAAGCACCACATTTTCCATTTGGGGAGAGGCATATACATAACCTCCATGGTCTGATGTTGTGCCTTGGCTGCGCTGCTTCACCACCTTTTGTTGTAGATTGCTGTGCGAACAATTCTGAGGCATATGCGAGTCGCCGCAAGGGAAACACCAGGGGTTGGTGTCATCAACTAGGTTGTTTTGCCTCACAGTTAGTTCTCTGTTTGAGCTTGGGTTAGCACTTTACAATGAAGAAGGAATAGATACTATTTGATTAGTTGTTGGTGTCTGTGAACTTGTGCAGGCGCCTCCTTGGGACTAGTTTTTTTGGTAAGAAGACCTTCCGCCTTGATAATTCTAATAAGTTGACTTTAGATGTGTGGCTTGGTTTCACTTGATGATAATTATTTCATTGACGATGGTCTGCAACATTTCCTTGAACTCCCCCATCTCTTCCTTTGAAGAGCCAGATGTAGAAGTAATGTTCTGTGGCGCATTCAAATATATGTACATGGATTGGGGAGGTGCAAATGCACTGGTAGATGCTACTTCTGGAGCAAGAACTGATACTTCAGGGAATATAGGCATGGTGGTCTTTGGCGAAAACTTCCCAACATCTATCAGATTATTCTTTGCTTTGATTGCGATGCTATATGCGTCTGGTAGCGTGGTTCTGCCAAGAGCCTAGATCATCATCGAAATATTAAGGTTGATAGATTTTAGGTAGAAGATGAATGCTAGCTTGGATGGCAGGTGGATTGTGGTTGGATTCTCTACCAAGTTACATGGAACCGAGTGTTGAAGTCAGTCATGGCTTCATGCGGGGCCCACTTTATGATTTTCAGCTAATGATATTGTGAAGACCTGTCTTCGTCATTAGAAAACCTTTCATAGAAAGGGTCTCCAAGTTGATCCTAGGTACCGATAGTACTAGCCTGCAGAGTGCAATATCAATCTAACACCTTACCCCTAAAATAGGTTGCAAGCAGTCTTAACGCCATGTTTTGTACGGTGATTCCATGCACCAGACACACATCCACCACATCTTGCAGATGTTTGGAGGGTGTCCTTAAGCCATCCTTAGTAAACTTAGGTATAGATTTTAAAGCAGAGACCGAGATAGGGTCCCAAACGGTGGGCACTACTGGTGCTATGAGAGGACTTTTGATGTCCCATGCCACAATTTCTGTTAGCAATAGGCAACATGCCTAGAGGAAGGGGTAGAGGAAGTGGGATGTTCACAAGTTGGGTTGAGGTCTGTACTGTTGCTAGTAGTAGTACTAGCAAATCAGGATTATTTGCTGTTTGGGACCTAGTAACAGGCCGATGGCTCATACACCCTCTTTGAATTTAGATTTATTTAAGCAAGTTCCACTGGGCGTGCTAGAAAAAAGAAAACTATTGATGCCAAAAATTGGAAAAGTAACAACCATTTATGGGAAACTCAGTTAATGGGGGGACCAATTGTGCTAAACTGAGCGACCTCTGAATTTTTAAAGAAGCTGACTTGTTCTGTAATTGGGGGTGTGGAATGGGAAAAGGAAGTAGATATATAAAAAAAAATATAACTAAGGCGATGCGCCAAGGAGTAGATATATGCATGGTAAATCTATCTATTAGGTTTTGATTTAAGGGCTCGATTGTCATATCTCAACTTTGATACTACTTGATTTTACTTTATATAGAACTGCAATATGAGTGTGTGGTAGAATAAGTGTGTGATATTTGAATGAAAGAATAAATGAATGCCATTTTATTTTAGATAAATGAAATGTGATGATTATTATTTAAATTCAAATGATGTAACATAGAGAATGATATATTAGAATGATGAATTGAGTTTCCTGGATTTATATTTTTGGACACTAATCTATTAATGGGTGCCTAAATTTACATGAGATGCAGGTTTTTTGAAGACCAAGAGTGTGGTTGAGGTAGAGGAGGTTAGCCACCTGGCAGGGTTAAGTTGGAATGGATCCTCTCACACACACACACCACTTAGTAACATATAAATTGCATTTAGGATGTTATTTAATTAATTATTTATATTGTTTTACTTTGCAATGTTTATTTAAATTAATTAGTGGTAAATTTAAAATGCATAGAAATAAAAGAATTAGTTTAGTATATTTTTAGTTGATGCTTTATTTGAGAATTAAGATGTTATTTATTTTATTAAATTGAGGATAATGTGTTGCATAGAGAACAAATCTTGCTTTCTTTTAAAATTAGATTTATTGGAAAACTTAGAATAAAACGGAAAATGGGAAGATTTTCAAAAACAAGCTGATAGAAAAAAAAGAAGAAGAAGAAAAATATGAGAAAAGATGATTAAAATTAGGAAACAAAAGTAGAAAACAAAGCAAAATAAAGCTAGAAAAAGGAGGAAGAAAGTAATAAAAAGTTTATAAAACTCTTATTTTCAAAACAAGAGCATTCATTTTGAAAATTATTATTTTTCTGTTATCTTTCTTCTCTCTCTAAAAAAAAAAAGGATGCAAATCAAGAATAGTAGAAATGGACAAAAATTGGGAAAAGAAGAGGAATTGATCGAGAAAGGACAACAAAACCAGAAAACAATTTCATCAAGATATCATTGGATACTAGGTTTTTGATCGATTATTCCATTGTAATTGTAATTCAGTTTGTGTAGACTAAAGGATTGTTTTTGTGTGCCTTGTGTGAAAGATCCAAATTCATGATAAAAATGGAATATATAGTTGAGAATATGCCATTGTTGCGAAACAAAATTCAATTAATTTCTGTGTAAAAATTGTAAATCTTGACTGTAGAAGTCTATATTTTTCTCAGTCTTCTAAAATTTGTCAGTATATAATATATTACATACATAACTCATATTGATGCTAATCAATTTCATTTCTAGAGACAAAATCAGATTTATTTCTACTCAAATTTCATCATATTATATATTTGTATATAGATTATACTGTGTTGTATAAAATATATACAAGTACATAATATAATTGTGATTACTTTTGGTAAATGAATGATGCATCAATGTCTTTTGGCTTGCATGGTTTTCACTATATATATAAAAATATCTGTTTGTACCCTAAGCTATGAAGAAACCAGCACTATGGAGAGGACAATGACCTCTCCACAGGCCACAACCTGTGGAGAGGGCGCTACCCTCCCACAACGGTCGCACCCAAGAGGGGTTGGCATCTCTCTCCTTCCCATTTGGAAGGCTTTTGATTTCATATATTACTGGTTCACTTCGTAGGAATGATTTATTTTGGGCTTTTAACATCATGATATGCTTATGACATATAGTTTATTTTGACATATTTTTTTTTTCTATAGCCCATGTTTTAAATTCATAGATAATTTTGATTTGGCTTTCAAAATTATACAATCACTGTACATGCTAGGTGTGATTTTCACAAGGGAAAATTAGAGTCTAAAAATATATAAGTTAACATCTTTCTCTCCCTAGGCAGCGCTCCGATGGCCTCCTATAAAATCTTCCTTATTTTTGATACAAGTTCAAAACCTACAGGATATAGTTCAAAAAATCTTGTTTTATCATTACCTTCTGCGGCTGTATTGTATGAAAAGCTGAATATATAAATATATTTATTAACTTGGAAATCTTGTTTTATCATTACCTTCTGCACTTGTATTGTATAAAAGGCTGAATATATATATATACATATATATATTTATACATATATATATATATATATATATATATGTATATAAATATATGTGTAAATGAATATATATGCATACGTAAGTTTATATATGTGTTTGAAATTACAAGTGCATGTCTAAATCTATACATAATAAATTTGTATTTGCTGTTTCGATTGACAACATATTATGAGTTTTTATTTCTCTTTAAACGGATCTTTTCCTGAATCTATGTATCTATATATATATATATGTATAAGTATATACATATCTATCTATATATGTATATACATATATATATTTAATTTTTGAAAAGATATTTAAATATGATTTTAATGATATGCGTAATCTAAGTTTATTTTCTACCTTATAGACAATTTTTTCTGAATAATGTGTATATATTTATATATATACTATTATAAATATATATAAACATATACTCTTACGTTCATGTATATATTCTCTAAAGTTCAAATGATTTAAATTGGTTATGAGAATCATAAGTAATGAAATGGTTGGATTGTAACTGCATTGGAACAATTATTTATTAAATATTTCTTTGCCAATGAAATGAAAAACTTGGATAACATTTAGAGAACTTGATGATATTTCAAACTTGATAAAATTATGCTATATGTATTTCTTTTATGAAACCACTTCTGGGATAGGATGCTGAATGTGGGCTTCCAGAGATGATAGTTTTCCTTTTCAAAACTATCATTTATTCTTTTATTTTGCTTGGCCAAGCTAGATGCACCATTGAAATAGATGGATTAAAAAGCCTAGAATTATATATATATGTATCTTTGCCACATCCTAATAGTGAGTAATATGTCATTCTAGTGTTAGGAATTGCATATAGGCTATAGGCTTGCATCGAGAGTTCCCTCTTGCTTCTCCATTCCAGGTTGCTAGGCTCCTCATGCAGGGTCAGAGTTTTCTTTGAGCTAGGAAGAAATCCGGGGAAGTATTATGCTTCGTGGTTGGGCGGAAAAGGCGTCTGGACCCGCTCTTGGTCTTGGATTTGCGGAAGAAAAAATAGTGTCATGGAGGTCGAGCATCGAGGATTCCTCATCATATGGATACTTATACACATTTCTTGTATTACTTTGTATGGCTTGCATATCCAATTGTAAACTTAACTTTTGAACTTGAAGTAAATATTGATATGTATATTTGTAACATTGAAATAGATGTTTTGTAATATCACATTGGTGTAAACGATTGTAATTCAATATTGTAAAATTTCCTTAGAGCATTTCTTCATATATCTTATTTAATATACTTTGTTTCATTATCCATATTGGAAATGTGCTTTTCTTTTCAGATTACTATGTTTAGTAAGTGGGATTGACGTCCTTTACATTTGGTATCAGAGCCCTAGGTTCAACACTTCGGCCTCAAGACTTCTACGCTATAGGTTGCAATGTGAACCTGTTTGATGACCTAAATTTCTAGGTGCATCGCGTGATTTAGCACCCTATTTTGGGTCAAATATTCCTTTGATGGGTTGGAATCTTGATGATTCTTGGATGGTTCAGTTGGGAACCAAGAAGAAGAATAGGCATTGTATGACTATATTAGTTGAGAGAACTCTTTGCTCTAGTGGCATTTTCATAAGAATCCCCAACAAGAATAATGTCATGGTTTAAACAAGGATTAGAGATTGTATCTTACAAAAAAATGTTGAGATATTTTGATGTATATACCTGAGCCAAGATGGCTAAGACATGATGAAAACCTGTGAAGTGACAATGTAGGAATAGAGAAAAATTGTGAGAAAAGAGATCTCTCTTCAAGGACATAAAGGGTGAATGAATATGTTATAAAAAGAATAAGATATAAGATTGCTAGAGTAAAATAATGATGTTATGACAAGTAGAAAGAAAAATCAACTATAACCAATAATGGTTTAAACTTTAGATGATTCTTTAAGGAAGAAGAGAACCAAGAAGGATGTATTAAGGGTAAGGATGATTGTAATGATAATGGTATTTGATTATGAGAAAGTTGATTTTTAGGAAATGCCTTTTCTTTCCTAATAAGGATGTGTGTATGATCCATGTGATCTTTAGTGAATGCAAGTTATGCTGCCTTAAGGGTCTTTGATATGGACCTAGGACATAAGTTGCTCAGATAAGTTATCATGGTTAGCCTTATTTACAAGGTAGGAGTTTTTTATATTGTGAGACCTTATGAGTCCTGTATGCTAGATTTATATAAATGATTTTTTTTTATATATCTGGACTTGTGTGAGTAATGCATCGTGTGAGTTATGCACTTTGCATATATTGTACGAGTAATGCACTCTTGATTGATTTATATTTGGTGCGAGTAAGGTACTTACGATTGTTTTATAGTTGGTGTGGGTAATGCACTCAAGCTTGTTCCTGTATTATGTTAGTGATTGTATACTTATCTTGTGCAAGTGACACTTGAATAATTATTGTTTCCACATCTCGTGTATGTGTGTTGTATGCTTAAGTAAATTATTGTCTCCATGTGAGTGATGCAGCTTGAGACAGTTCTCGTACTTTGTACGAATGAGAATTTCATGTAATTATTGTGTGAATGTTGTATTAATGTGTTATCCATATGAGTGGTGTATTCCTATAAAGTGGGAATTAGTAATTGCTCTTTGTTGTGAGAATGAAGTGTTTATATGCCTTGGGTTGTGGATGTTCGCTAGTGTATGACTATGTGTGTCATTGCATAGAGATTGAAATTTCCTTGAATGGGATGCAATTTTTGTTGTTGGCATCTTCAATGATGTTGGATGGTGAAGTAGAATGGATCTCATGTTTTGTGTGACTGATTCTTAGATGACTCATTGTTCGCCATGATTGAATGTGTTCTCTTACTTACCTTGGATTTTGGAATCCAAGTATAGTTTACTATTGTACTCCCTCTCTTGTGACTAGAGTTAGTCACATAGTTCATGTGTTATGTAACTTGTAAAATTTGATATTTTAATTCTATTTTATTGAATTTGATTAATTTACTAAATGTTGTAAAGGCCAGCATTGATTTTTTATTTGTGTTTGTAAGTATAGCCATCAGTTTTTGATACTTATCTATCTTGTGACCATTATGGTCATGTGCAAATTATTGTTGAAATTGTGCACATTTTATGCCTTATTGTTGAAATCGAATTTTACTTTTTCCATGGTTTGATTTGTTTTCTAATGGTGGCTATGCTTGAATGTTTTAAACTGCTGGTCAAGTTTCATGTTATGTGCTCTATCGTGTCCATGATGGGCCTCTGATAGATTGTATGAGGGAGTAGAATATGGAGAATATACTAGATCTTGACATTTTGAATTATGGAGAATATGATAGATTCTATTAAGAGATCTTTGATTGTGAATGGAAAATTTTGGGGACATTCTAACTGAATACATTAGAGATCGAGTCTTGGGAGATAACAAGCATATCGGCTCCACTCGATGACTGGATAGTTCTCTTCTTGGTGTTATAGCGACTACCAAGAGCTTTCATTAATTCTACGTTGATGAATATGTTTGGCACCACAAGTCTTCCTAAGTTCAACCTCCATGGGCTATAGACTAGTTGAAATTTAAATTGCTTTTTGTAGTGATACATGAAAAGCTCATATCCTCAATGTGGCATCCAAACATCCCCCAAACCCTTATGTTTGTCTAACAATTTACTTGTTTGAACACTTCTCCTGGGTTTTGGCCCCAACCTAAGACACTAGTTTATCAAATCTTGGTTTAAATTCCTCTTTTTTGGTTTTTTGTTTATTTTCCTTAGGCTTTTCGACATTTTTTCCATTGAAATCTCTAAAAAAATACAACTTTCTAGCTAAGAGTGATGTACTTACATTAATTTCTGCCTCCCCTAGTTTTGTTGCATAAGAGCTTTGAGTTCCATCTTTTCTATTTCTTCCCTTAGCGCAGCCCTCCTAGTTTTTGCAATTGTATGATCAAATTATGGTGCAATTTACTCCTACTCTGGCTCATTAATATACCACTTGTTTTAGTCTTGTCATCGGGGGGAGCTTTTATGTTAAATATCCTGACGATGCTCTTTGACGTCACATCAAATAGTAGTAATTTTTCATTGTTGTATCATTGGAGCCTTGGTTCATTTTCCATCGATGGCCACCTTCTCCACCGATGAATTTCTTTCTATTGGTCTATCGGTGGGACACCAAAAAATGCTACCCCAATGCGCCCTAGCTTCACTATTGAGTGTTATACTTTTGATAATCCATGATTGTATCAGGCCATAGGGGAATCACAATCATTCATTCCACTGATGTATTAGAGCTATGGAGACGTGATCATCTTTATTGCCTCTATCGGTCTGTCAGGGAGACTACCTTGGAAGTTAGCCTGATGGAATGAGGTTACACGGATGTAAGGTTATGAACTATCCTCATTGGGCTATCGGTGGGGTGGTGATGGGAGTTCCACCGATGAGGTATTGTTAGGTTGATGATTTCAATGAGACTTAAAATTCTTTTATGAATGCGATTGTTTGGGTATGCTAGCTGCAAAATGGATCTTGTCACACAAATCTTAGTGATTTGTTTAAATCATAAAGTTAAGTCTAGTGAATTTTTGTAAGGAATGGGAGGTAAGTGGATAGAGGCTAATGAAAATATGCGGTATTTTTCAGTCCTAACACTTTCGATCATTCTTATTTAAGGAGCTTGCATGATCTTTGGGAGATTTATTATGAGATCTTATTAGTTGATACTATTTATATCTATTCCAATTGATGAAATTGTGTGGTAATATGAGATAATATTTGTGTATTAGCTTAAAATACCTAAATTTTCATATATTATATATACTTCATAGGTTGCAAAGTATGGGAATTAATATTACAGTGAAGCGCTATCTTGAAGTTGTTAGCTTATGATGCTAGGTAAACCTTTGTGGATATTGAGGTTAATAATGCAACAGGAATGATGGCATGATAGACATATCATCATTGGTAGGTTGTGATGTTATTCAAACCATGTCAATAGTCTATACTTGATTGATTACTCATATCTCCTTGAAGTAGGAAGAGAGTCTTTTCCCGAGGGTTAGGTGTATAATTGATTGTTATATCAATATTCAACATTAGGGTTGATAAACATATATTTTGATTATGCTATTTTATTATTTCTGACTAAGAGTCTATTCCTATTCATGAAATTCTAGAAGAGAACTTACAAAGTCATCATTGATAGGTTATGATGTTATTCAAACCATGCTGATAGTCTATACTTGATTGATTACTCATATCCCCTTGAAGTAGGAAGAGAGTCTTTTCCCTAGGGTTAGGGTGTTTACTTGATGGTTATATCAATATTCAACATTAAGGTTGATAAACATATACTTTGATTATGCTATTTTCTTATTTTTGTCTAAGAGTCTATTCCTTTTCATGGAATTCTAGAAGAGAATTTATGATCCAACAACCCATACCCATAATATGAGAGGACTAAAAGAGTGCAAAAGCACAACCTCCTCTCTAGCTAAAATGTCCTCTAGATTAGATATGAATTTAGTGTACATTATACACATGTGAATATTGAGGCATATTTAAAGAGATATTTTTATGATCACTTGATTGTTACATCACTTTTGATTAAAACCCTAGGTTGGAATTGTAAGAGAAGGGGACCGACCATATTCAAAGCCCCAGGTCATGGAGGGCCAAGAGCAGAAGGTTTCCCTAACTTACCTCAACTTAATGGGGAGTTAGGAAATATAGGATGAGAATGATGAGGACTATAAGGTCCTTCGATCACTCTACATACTCAAAATATAGGATAGGGCTAGGTGAGCTGGTTTTCGGGTTCAACACTATGCCTCAAGAAGCTCTCTACTCAAGGACAAAAGCGTGGTCTTGGGATGATGGTGCGATGCGTTGGCATCTCTCAAGTGCGATGGCGTCTGTACAACCAGACAAATAAAGAGACAAGGTGAAACTTAGGAAAAA
>VDFB02393326.1:0-24693 GCA_007258455.2 Sequoia sempervirens | reverse complement strand
CCCATGGTACCAAGATACTTTTAACTACATCTAGCATAGTATCATACCAATTGACCTAACAACCACTCAAAAGAAAACCTTCACCCATAGAACTTCTTGTTTTACCATCCTAGGAGATACCCTATATTGTCATAGTCTAGATGGTATGTTACTCTAGTGCCTTAATGTAGAAGAAGCACAAATAGCCTTACAAGAGGTACATAAAGGTATTTGTGGATCCCACTCTAGCAGACCTAACCTAGTCCAGAAATTGCTCAGAATGGGGTATTATTGGCCCTCCATGGAACATGAATGCATGCAGTATTCTAGAAAGTGCTAGCAATGCCAACAACATAGTGATCTAGTTCATGCACCAGCACAAGAGTTGAGATCCATCAGCACACCATGGCCTTTCTCACAATGGGGATTAGACATGGTAGGAAAGATTTCACCTGCTTTATCCAATGAACAAAAATCCATTATCACAACAACAGAGTACTTCACTAAATGGATATAGGAAATTCCATTAACCTATATCAGTGAAAAATAGATATCAAAATTCATTTTGAATTATCTGATCTATAGGTATGGAATTCCCTAAATGATAATAACATAAAATGGAACCTCATTAAAAAATCAGAATGTCGAAGAGCTCTATTCCCAATTTTCTATCTAGGATAGATTTTCCATGCCCTATTACCCCCAAGGAAATGGTAAGGCTGAGGTTTCTAATAAAACCATATTGAAAATACTCAAAAATACTATTAATGAAGCTAGTCGTGATTGTCATTTGCAACTAAACCTAGCCTTATAGGCTTATCGAATCAACATCTGAACACCTACTAGTGCCACACTATTTTCCTTGGTCTACAAATCAGAGGTTGTCTTACCTATTGAGGTCGAAATCCCCTCATTTTGAATCTCATTAAAAGGCATGGTCAACAACAAAGAATATAGGGTATCTAGGATAAATGAATTAGAGCTCCTAGATGAAAGGCATTAGAGCGTGTTAAACCATCTGCAAGTTTATCAGAATTGGCTCAAACAAAGCTATGACAAGAAAATCAAACATAGAAACTTTAAAATTGGTAACTTAGTCCTCAAGGAGAATTAGAAGGTACAATTGAATCAGGATGACAAAGGAAAATTTGAACCCAACTAGTTAGTCCCGTTTGTCATCACAGTGAGCTATGATTCTGGGGCCTATTAGTTGGCTACTCCTAAAGTAGAACCTTTAGCTGAATTGTTGAATAGCAGCCAACTCAAAATGTTCTACACATAAACCACATCAGAATTCCCCAAGCAAAAGTGGAAAAAGCTAAAAAAAATAGAAAAAAGAGGAAAAATACAAAAAAATTAAAAAGCAAGAAAAATAGTAAAGAGAATTAAAATGTTCTTTGAGTGAAAACCACTTTGTGGTGCTTCTAGAGCAGGTACCATAGTGAAAAACTAGCAAACAGTTCCTATGTTTGAATAAGACCTGCATCATTATCTATCAATACTATCCACAACACCACCCATTCATTTCATAATAAAATAGTGTATCCAACCATGGCTTGTCATTGATTTAGGAAAGTAGTCTTGTCTCCAACTGGAGGAAACTTCCCGAAGTTGTTCATGGGTTAGATCTTGGAATTTCCTATCATGGTCAAAAACAAAAAAATTAAAAACATCTAAAAAATACGAAAAATCAAAAACATCTAAAAAATAGCAAAAATCAAAAACATCTAAAAAACAATAAAATTCAAAAACATCTAAAAAACAACAAAAAAAATAAAAAACATGTGAAATTTTTTTTAAAAAAACATCATTGGGTTATTCCTTCACTCAAACAGTCTAAGATATCAATATTTGCTTGAACCTCACATCTAGTTCAAGTAGATTTCCCACAACATATCCTCTAGACACATAAGTGGAATATCAATCCAAAGTATTAATGTTGTTTATCCAAAAAGAAGTTTATGCTTTGAGTCAAATGATCGAACTACATGGTCTCTACATGTAAAATGTAGGCAAGGCTTAACAACCCTCAATACCCTAGGCCAGTTCCCTTAGGTTTCTATCATGCTTTATTTTAACTTAGTCAAAAAAATTCAAAAAACCAAAAAATTGTCAAAAAATTCAAAATAAAAAAACAATCAAAAATACAAAATCCAAAAACATTCACAAAACACAAAAAGGTAAAAAACACTCAAACCAAGTGAGCTACGAGCCTCTGCGTGTACAACCTAGGCAAGGCTTATCTTTGATGAGCCCCCGAGGCCCTAGGTTAGTACCCTGAAAACAACAAAAACATCATAAAACTTAGAAAATAAAAAGATCTACCCTTTTATTACAATCTATGATAAAACATCACCCATAATAAAAAAAATCATCATACTCACCCTTTGATAGAAAAAACAAAGAAACAAAGAAAGCATCAAAATCTATAATCTTTAAGCAAACAATCACAAATATTTGATCACAAAACAAACGGAAACATAAGCCAAAGTATCAACTACCTATCTTTTGACAATTCACCAACAATATCCTAAGATATGCCTTAATGGATCCATTCCTATGATAGACATGATCAACAACAGATAATAGTCCTAAAACCTCAAACAAATATGGAAGGTGATACTGCAAATTTATTTTTATATTTTTGTAGTTTTATTTTTATGATTTACTTTATTGACTCATTCCCAGGATCTCTCGAGGATATCCATAAAGATTTAGAGAAGAAGGAATGAGGGCAATTGATCATCATTTCTATTTATTGTTGCAAGATATTTTTTTAACACTACCATGGAAAATACTTACTTTATTGAGTATATGAAAGTTGTGTTGAAATAATTCATGAAGCAGTTGCATGTTAGGTGTTCTATACCTCTCTATGTGACTAGTCTAAAAAGTTTTTAACACAATCTGACTATATAATTTAAACAAAGTTTTCGTATGTCTAGTATGAGAAAAGATACTCTTTGTTTGTAGATTCAAATTCCATGCAATAGATACAAAGTCACCTTGGTCATTAATAACCTGGTGCATCATATCTATTTGCTACATCAAACAGGATTGTTCAAAATTGTGAAGCCTCCAAGAAAAGAGAAAGCAACTAATAAAATATTAACAAACATCAAATTTCTATCCATCATCAAATATTTCTTCTACATAACAACCATCCTGCATAGCAATATCATTAGTACCATATCCATCCTACATCCATAGTGTCATTAGTACATATCATGATGATAATAAACCAATAAAAACATCATGTATCATGTATGGGGCATACATCCATATCATCCATCATAAACATCATATATCCAAATGATATATTGATCATCCATAATAAAACATAATATGGTATACATTATGATTCATCCATCCATATCATATGCATACATCAGAAAAGTACAAAAATATACATAAGCATACATCATCATACATAGTCATCCATGATCATCACACAAGCATAAAATGAAGCCAAGTCGAAGAAGGTATATCTCATATCATCATCAAAAAAGGGAGAATGTCATAGTACATCATCATTAGTGAAACAAGTGTGATAAGATAATAAAAAATAATACATGTATATATGAGGCCTCGACTGGGCCAATGAATATATATACAAAAATCATGTCTATAATATGTCTTTGAGCAATAAACAACATGAAGATCAAGTACAAAAAAGTAAAACTTCTCGACAAGAAGGACAAAACCCTATAGGCCAGGTTTCAGACTACAATCTAAATCTAGTTGTCTAACAAAATGATCACTTGCCTCACCACCACCATCGCCCACAACACTAGGTTCTTCGAACCGTGGATGCTGAGCAGCCCTAGAAATAGTGGCATCATATAAAGTCTGATAGTATGTGGACATCTATAATAGCCGATCCTACTCTACTCTGAAACTATCACACTCTACCCTAAGAGTATCTCTGTCCACCATAAGAAACTATACTTGAGTCTCTACAACATGCCATCGCCCTCTCACACTATCTTTCTCAACCCTCAAAATATCACTCTCTATGGTTAGAGTAGCAACCTGAGCCTCCATGGCCTATCATTGCACTATCTTTGCATCTCTAACAGTATTCATCTAAGATAATTGTATACCTCCATCCCCAGGTGGTGGAGGGGGACCTAGAACCTATCCATGACCCTGCACCTAAGGCATATGCTCATCTTGACCACCCTGTGCCCCATCATGTTGGGCCCTATCCAGTTGCTCTACAAGAACCTCAATGCACTGTCGCTCCTCGTGTTAACTTGTAATACGCACTTTTCCTAATGTAGGATCACCCCCAGGATCTATGAATCTCAAAGGCAAGTGTTGTGCCCACCACTGATCATAATTAGGTGTAGTACCTAGATCTACTAAACCCATCGTTCAACCCCAACCAACTGGGACAAGTGATTTGAATGTAGCAACAACATCTCTATCTTCCTGGTGAACCCATACATGAACCTCCCTAGTGGACCAACCAAAACAAGTCTCATAAGTAACACTCTAGCAGAGAGTGAGAATGAACAATCAACCATTGGGTTTTTCGATAGTAAACAAGATGCTCTAGATCCTCCGATCATGCCTCACAATCCATATAAGGTCTCTAAACAAAACCTGGCATCTCGTCAAACAAACATCACCAGTACAGAAGATCGTTGGGTAAGGTGTAGTGCAGGAAATCTTCATAACGATATGAGTATGGATCCTTAGGAGTACGATCTTGTATCCCATTAGGCTAAGAAAATGTGCTCCTAGGTCCAAATATGAAAAAGAGATACACCTATGGAAATAGATTTACTTCCCCAATATACAACCTCATGCATATCTTTGTAGAGGTGGACGAGAAGACACAGACCCCTTGCATATCTAGTCCCATGCTCAAACATACCCTCAATGCAAAAACCCATCCAATAGGGAACTAACTACCTCTCCTATCAGGAACAACTAGTTCCAAAATCAAATGACAAAGGACAAGAGAAACAAGGTCTGCACTACCAATGAACTTAGACAAATCAATCTTAGACTGTTGCACCTCCAAGTGTCTAACACCTAGCACACACTACATGGCACAGGTACCCCATTGAACATGATATGCAACAAGCTCACCATAGATAGTAATGTGAAGAATCCTCCACACATCCTCGAGTGTAATGGTCACCTCTCCTATAGGTAAATGAAATGAGGATGTCTCTAAATTCCACCGCTCCATGAGAGCAGTCATCATTGTTGTATGAGTCTAGATGGGAGGCATGTAATAGTTATGACAAAGCCCGACCACATCTAGAAATTCTCACTCCATAACATCAAAACTGATAATCAAATCAAATAGATCCTGAGGTCATCTCTCCCTTGATTGTAGTGGTTTAAGGACCACCTACAATCATTTTAACCCACAAAGTTAGGACTTCACTCTAAATGTGTAAATGACACAAAAATGACTTAGAAACAATGAAAAATAAGACTTAGGTTTCCAAACAGGAAAAAGCTAGCAATATTTATCAAAAGCGAAGAAACAATAGAAAAAGTGATGGTTTAAGTCAAAGGAAAGGGTTTAGGTCAAAGGAAAGAATATCAAAAGTGAGGAAGTTTTGCAAGTGCGAGGATCTAAAGCAGATGTGTAGGAAACAAACTAGAGAAAGAAAAAATGAAGAAATAGAGCAACTGCTACTTTCAAAGGTGAGGGTTTAGGTCAGATGTGAGGATCTAGAGCAAATGTGAGGGTTTAGGTCAAAAGAAAGCTTCCTAAACTAGCAAGTGCAAGGAAAATGATGCAAATGCATTGAAATCATGAAAACTTCGCTATTGACCTAAGGAACTTTGTACATGAAATGTGAGAACATGACAAGACAAAAATGAGAAGCGAGAAGGTACATACTAGGCCACTAACACCTGCAAGCCATCCAAACTCTCAAACCAGGTCTAAACGATGTGGGGATCCTTGAATCCTAGGCATTGCTCCTCGATAACTGACATAATGGGAAATCCATAGACAAGATTTAGCTATAGGATCAAAGAACAAATGGGGTAATTAGAACCCTAATTCCTATGTTAACCCTCAAAAAACCCTATTTTTTACCTAGGAAACCCTAATTTTTAATTAGGGAACCTTCCTACATTCAACTAAGGACTTCCCAGGAACATCGGAACAAACCAATGATGGACCTATAGACCTAATTTTTCATCCTAAACACATTTGAACTAAATAGAACATCATGTGCCTAACCTCAAAAATTGAAATTTTCGGCCAACCTCTCAAGGTGGCAACATAGAGTCCTAGCATCATTCCACTGACCGCTAGGGCATAGTGGGGCATAATTTTTTTCAAAAACTTGATGTTAAAAAAAAAATCTTTGAAACAAAGCAACCAATACTTTGTATCAAAGAGGGGAAAAATGTAGACATGTAAAATTGACCTAACACCTATCACACATTGTAAATGACATGTTCACATCATCAACATCATTATCATTGATCATCACTGCATTTCACATCAAAAGCATCAAAAAACCCTAATTTCCCCTAATAATTGAATAATACAACATTATTTAATTAATCCACTTTTTCATCATTCTTGACAAATTAAATAAATTCCATTTATTTAATAAAGTCTTGAAAACCTTATTTTTGCTATTAATGGAATAAAATGATAGTATTTAATTAATTCATGTTTCTATCATTTTGACCAATTAAATAAATTGCATTTATTTAATGAAGTCCTAATCTCACTTTATTTTGTCCTGATTAGTTAAATACCACCAATTATTTAATTATGTCGCTAAATCAACTTATTCCCCTAAATTAATTGAATTATTAAATCATAATAATTAATTACGACACTTTCCCTCGAAAAAATTGAATAAATCAAACTATTCAATACATTATCAAAAATCAAATCAAACTAATGCAAATTGTTTGCAAAAGTCAAACCCGATTTGCACATTCAACTCCAAAATGAATGAATCAATTAAATAAATTAATTAATCTTTTTCAACCACTTTCCTAATTGAGAAAATTACGATCCCTTGATTTCTCAATCTAATCCTGACTGATCAATCTATTTCTGATTGAGAAAATTACGATTCCCTGACTCATCAATTATTCCTAACTAATCAATCTATTCCTCATTCCCACTGTAGATACCTAAAAATGACCTAGGCCTGCAAGCTTCATTTTTACCACTTTCGCCCTAGCATAATTATGACATTTAATTATGTCCTTGGTCCACATTCGACTATTAATTAAATAATTTATAATTGTTTAATTAATTCATGTCTTTTATTCTTCATGATTATTAAATAAATAAATTTTATTTATTTATTAAATACGTCATTAATTGTCTAAGTCTTCCCTTAATTAAATAAATTTCTTAACTTATTTAATTGCCCTTCGTCATATATTTCTTCTTGATTATTAAATAAATAAGTTTTATTTATTTATTTAATATGTCACTAACTGTCATAATTAAATGAATTGATTAATTTATTTAATTAATTAATCTTATCTGCTAAATCAAATAATTATCTTTAATTATTTAATTGTCAAAATTAATATTCCTCTCATTTTAAATAAATGAAACTATTTAAAATATCATCACTTTCTTAACTGTCAGTCCATTTTGGTAAATAATCTGAAAAAGATTATTTATTGTCTCAGAAAATCATTATTTTGAATTAATTTAATTCAAAATAGTAACTAATCTTACAAAAATCAAGTAATCAGGCAGATTCTTGATTTTCCAAATCTGATCTTCAATCCAACTCTTATCTTCTTGATTTTTTGAATCTCACAAATCAGGCAGTCTTTATCTTCTTGATTTTCAAAACTCCTTATTTTCTAATTAGTTTATCTCATTTATTCTCCACCGCCGATTTGATTCTCTCAGGTGACATCTTGACCGCTCACTTAAGGATTTTTCCCTAACCCTGATTAGGGATTGTCAAATTAAATCTTGTCCGCTGATTTTAGGTCTTTGTCAAAAGTCAATCTCATCCATCCATTCAAAATGGCATTTTCTATAAAATGCTATTTTTCTCTCATTTCTAGATTAGGCACATAGATTAGGCAATATTTTAAACATAGGCATTTCAATTGTATTGTCATAGTCATAGGAATTTAGGCATTCATCAAATCCTTCAAACTTGGTGTAGGACTTTGTCAAAAGATTGCTCGCACAACAAATCTGAGGGCAACACGTCAACCAGCAAGTAAGAATGTGTTACAAAAGTGAATCATGGAGGTCTTGGCGATTAGGTATAATCGTTCTTTCATTTACTTCCATTGTGTTTTGTAATTGCTTTGGGTTTATTTTATATGCTTTATTGATTGAATCTAATCCTAAAAATTACTCTTAGTTACACCCACTAATCATTCAATCTATTCCTCAATCACACAAGTTGCACAATCTACTTTTTGCATAGTCTATTCATGTCTAAATCCTCTCAACACCTTTCAACCATTGATCTTGATGCAATATTGTTTAATCCTAATCGTCCCTTTTGAATCTCATTTTCTATATAACAAACCTCTTTCCTCACAAAAAAAGATTGAATATCCAACATCATTTGCACAATGAAGTATTGTCGACATTCATAACCACCATTAGAGCTTCAACATTTCTTCGATCAACCAACCAAGACATTGTTCATCAAAGCTTCACACATGAACTATGGAGGCTTCACAATGATATGAGTAATCCAACATCAGGAAAAAACACTCTGATATGAGATGATAACACTTTTATTTTGTTTTGAATTCAATTTTGTAATCATAGAATTTTCGAATATGTTTTCAATAGCTTAGTTTCATTTCGTAAGTGTAGGATTAAATTTAGATTAGTGTTCTTGATTTTAGCTTAGATTCTGATTTCAAGTACATTTCTCATGTTTGCGTCTATGATTTCCCCCTCACACAATCACAAAGTGGGATAGGATGGTGACAAAGTTGAAGAATCAATTTATACCAGCTGATTATGAGCTTGAATTGTTGAAAAGATTACAGAACCTAAGGAAAAATAAGAAATCTAGATGAGGGATTATACTAAAGAATTCTACAAGATGATCATTAGAGCTAGACATAGTGAAGCAAAGAAAAGGTTGTGTGGTACATCAATAGACTAAGAACAAACATCCAAGAAGAGTTGAGCCTAGTAAAGATGACATCAATTGAAGAAGCATACCAATTTGAACTAAAGGTAGAGGAAAAGTTGAACAAGAAGTTTGAAAAAAGATAGAGAAGTGCAAGAGGAAGATTCTAGAGAAGTGGATCACAATATGGGGAGAGGAGATATTATATAGAGAAAAACAAGGATGGAAAACCATACCACAGTGAAGAGAAGGAAAATAATTCATACCGTAAAGGAAGAGAGAATAGAAATTTCTACCATAATGATAGAGGAGGTTATAATTCCTACTGAAGTGATAGAAAATCTAAGAAGAGACCATTTAGAGGAACTTGTTTCAAGTGTGGAGGTGAAGGACATAGAGTATTTGAATTTCATCAAGGAATTACTAGTAAGAAAAATAAGAATTCTAAAAGAACAACTTATGTGGATGAAGAACTTGTTGGATCCCCTAATTTAGTTGGGAAACCTAAGAAAGGCGAGTCATTAGTAATGACGAGAACTTTGATGCATGAAGAGGTGACTAAGGAACCACTACAAAGGAATAATTTGTTCAGGACAAGATGTAAATCTAGAGGAAAGGTATGTAAAGTTTTGATTAATAGTGGTAGCACAATGTAAAGACCCAATCTATTTATCCCAAAAATTACCACTATTTTTTTCTTGATTATTATCTATTATATATTTATTCACTTGTATACTCAGGCATCGATCCATCTAGGATAGGCATCCAACCATATGGGTTATGCATTTGTCCATACGGGACAAGAATTCATCTATCCATTTGGGATAGGCATCCATCCATTAAATAGGATGGGAATCCAACTATTGGCAGATGGTCAGCACTCTCCTCGGGATTCATGACATGGACTAACTACCTCTCGTGGATCTGTTAACTCTGGAAGTTGTATTGAGCATTAATAGATCGATCTTTTGGTGCAATGACAACTATGGACCAACAATTGGTATCAAAGCCAAAGGTGTCAGGCTTGAATCCCCTCAGGTAATGCTGAGGGGGATTTTGTTGGAAAATGGTTAGCACTCCCCTCGAGATTCGTGGCATGGACTAACCGCCTCTCGTGGATCCGTTAACTCTGGCAATTGTATCAGGCATTAATAGGTCAATATTTTGGTGCAATGGCAACTGTGGGTCAACACCAACATCTATCCATCAAATAGGATATGCATTCATCCATCAAATAGGATGAGCATCCATCCATCAAATAGGATAGGTAAAATTCTCTGGCTAGAGACTTGTACTCATTGGGACCATCTGAGTCCTAAGTCACTCTCTAAAGACTACATTACTTAAAGGAAAAGCACTGAGGTCCGTCTTTAGGAGTACATAATAGTAACAAATAAGGACTTGAAACCCACCTCAAAATTTTGGCCTAAGGCCCTTGCAGAATCAAGCTTCGGAGTATATAAGTAATATATTTTATCTAATTTTATAATTTAAAAATTAAACCATATTTTATTTAACTGAATAAAATTATCTTTATTGAATTAATATTATATTATCAATTGAGCATAATAATTATAAGACTTTCCCTAAACCCCATCCCCAAATTCTTGAGGTACTAGGAGCATCCTTCATTTCCCAAAATTCCTACATACCTTGCTTCCAAGTGGGATCAAGGCATAAAATATGTACTTCTATTTTCTAATATAAGTTTGATGTGAACTGTTGTGTGGGTACACAACCCTTTCTAGGGCCCCTTTTCCCTAGTCAGTTCCTCTGTGACAACTACCCATGAAGGGAGGCAATAAATATAAGTAAATAATCACCATGACTATTACTTGTTTCTTAAGAAAACTAATTCCTAATCCTAAAATAATGTCACCCTTGAACTGTTGAACTAAGAACTCATTGTCTTGATTAAATATCTAGTAAAATACAAATAACATGAATAAAATTCTACCAAATCTTATAATAAGGTTTTCTATGTTTGAACTAGCAGATTTAGGTTCATTGCATTAATCTTTTTAAATTATCGATCCAAGATAGATTACCCATCTCTTGGATTTTATTAACATGATGTCCCTTATTTCTCCCCAATGATTTAAAGGGACAATGCCACAGACGTTGTTGCAGCTTTGTTAGGCTATAGATGTAGTAGCTCAAGCACGACGACTTTACCTATAAACATGATCCAGAGGCACCATTGATACCAAACATTGTTGGTTTTAGTTTCATTTCTTGGTTAAATTTTTCTATCTAAAATAAAAAAAAGAAACATAATAATTACATGAAAGTAAATTTAGCTAATAAAATAAACACTAATTACATTGTATAGATAAACATATCCAATTCTAATTTCCTTTGAAAATTATACGCTAATAAACTTATCCAATATGGATTGCTTGAAAAATAAACTATACTTAGAAATAATTGAAAATTACCTCTCTATACTTATTTCCTTATTTAACCATACCAAATATACTATTTATTTTGCAAATAACTTATTTAAACTAAAAACACTTCAAGGATCACTTTTGCAAATATCTCTTAAATAAATACTTATTCCTCCTCAAATTAAACCTAAACTATTTAAAAAGCTTCAAGAATCACTTATTTATTTTCAAAATAACTTAAACTATTCTAAAACTTTTTAAAATAAATGCTTATAAATCGTTCTAAGTATTTGAAAATTACTTTTGCAAATATAAATTTGACTATTAAATTCTCGTTGAACTATTCTAGAAAATTGCAATTTACTAATTGCTTGAAAAATAGATAGTAACATTTAATGTTCCTTTTTAAATAAATTGAACCATTACCTATCACTTTTCAAGGTAAAAATTAGCAAACATTAATTAAACCTTTTTGCAAAATAGAATAAAAATCAAATCAATTTAGATCAAAGGTTTTTTTCTCATTTTGTGATCACCAAGATCCACAAGGGCGAGGTGAGAGCATAGGATGATTATATAATCCTACTTATAATCATAAAGTTAACGAACTAATTTATTACTTTTACTTATAACTATTTAAGTTCTTTCCATAATTACAAATGGACCAATTAACCATATATCAAATTCAATATTCATCAAGCAAAACTATACAATCCTATCACAATAGAATATGGTATGCAAGAAGTTATAAATGTTGTCTATTATTCTTAGAAGTAAATTAAATCTTCTCTTAAAATATACTTAGATAAACTATTATTACCATATTTCTTTTTCATATACTAGAAATTTCCTTTTGATATAATTAATAGATTTTCCTAAGATAATAAAAAATTCATATAATTGGAGAATCACAAGATAATTCCTTAAACTTGATAATCAAATGCAAATAGGATTTCTTTTCCTAAATTTTCTTTTAGTTTTGAGAATCACTAATTTTAAATCTTTGAAGTTTAGAATAAAGTCTTCATACTTTGATTTGTTCCTATTTCCATTTACTAATATCTTCATTTAATGAATTTTATTGTTTAACTTAAACCAAGATTTATTTTTTTTGTTTCATGAGTTGAAAGTCTAATTTAGATAGGGTGTTTTTAAGAGGAAAATATTTAAGTTTATTTTTTCTACTTTCTATTTGGTTAATGTCTTTCCTAAGTTTTCATAATAATCACCCAAAATTTGATACATATACTCTATTTGAAATAAATTCCTTATTTCTTTGCATGATAAATTCATCTAGTATTGATACACTTGAAAAATATTAGACTATATTCCTTTTAAGCTTACTTTATAATGAAAATGTAGCTAATTTCATTAATAAATTCAACTATGTTAATAAATGTAACTTAACTATTAACTAATTTAAATTTAAAAGGTTCAACTAATTTCTTCAAAATTATTCATTTTTATCTATTAATAAACTTGACTAATTCTATTGCCCTTTGATAAGTTAAACCATATCTTTTGAAATCTGCTTTGAAATTATAAAAATAATTAATTTCTAATTTCTCCTCTCATGAATTAGTGACAACCTTGTACTAATTGTCCTTGATAAAAATTACTTTGTAAATTATTATAATATCTTCATCTGCTGATTTTTTTTTGGCAATGAAGGCAATATAGTCCAGGGTGGGTACTCGGTGTGAGCTAGAAAATCTTTCTATGGAATATGGATGAAAACCAAAGCTAGGATTTACAATATATCCTTCCCCTCAGGCATGGTTCCTCCTATACCATCTTACATCCTATTTAAGCTAAGTTGTTTGAATCTTTAAGAAAACATTAAATCTTATATGTATGTGCTTATTTGATTTATAGATTATTAGTAATGAACTTGTTAACATCATTAGGAAACAATATACCCTATTTCTCATGTGATGCAAATTACTCTATTCTGTAGTGAAAACCTTCAACTGCCACTAAAAATAGTGAACAACAAACAATAAAACTACAAAAAATATACAACTTTCCATAAATAAATAAAAACAAAACATGCATTTCATGTATGGATTATAGTATAAATTATCTTACAATGTCCTCCCTAACCTGAACCAAAAACTCATTTTCCAACAACCCACTACCTCCTAATAAACAAAAACCCTAATCTAAAATAGGGAAACACGATTAACTACACTACAATGGCCATGCTTCCCATAAACAATGGACACAACAAAATTTCTTAAAATATCTAAATGCTCATAAGTGATGGGAAGTGATAGTCATGACATTAATTGGTTCATTATGCATCAACATCCCATGTTTTAAAATTTCTAAACCTCATGGCTTAGAGGAATCTGATTTTCTAAACAATAAGGAAACTAGATAGATATAGGTTTAGGAAATATAGTAAAGAAGCAACACTTTTCATTATATTTAATTGTGCTAGTGTGTGTAGATGTCAGAGGACTTACTCAACTTATTTCTCATACTATTTACCCTCACCAAGATGCCAAATTGAGCCTTCTACTTCACTTGTCAATTTTATCCACATGCACATTACTATCTCTAACACAATATGTAAATATTGGCTTATTAATGGTACATGTAAAGGAAAAATTCTTGATAGCAAATGCATGGGTGGATCAAATATCCAAAAATATGAAGTGCATTGGGGACTTTACGCTATTTCTCATAACTAATGATTGTATACCATCTCACAAATTTCAAGTTTACTATTAAGTTGTTATAATATCAACACTTTGCTAAATCATAGAAGGCACAACAAATAAAAACAAAACTAATTTTGCAGCTCTTGTTTATTTATTTTTCTTTAGAAACTCATACTTTGAAGATTTATTTTTGCAATACCATATTAATACTTTCTCTATTAATATTATGATAGATACAAATTATTTTGCAAATATTTTTTAACTATTTCATCATCCTTGAAAATAATTTAATACTATATAGTTTTGAAGATTAATCTAAATTCTAAAACTTGAGAAAATAAATATAACTTTAATAATTAATGCAATTTTAACTATTGTTATTTATATTTGAAAATAATTTGAGAATCGATTACTCACACTCTAATTCCCTTGAACTAAATTTAATATTAAGTACCTATATTTTATTCCATTTAAAAATATTTTAATATAAAATATTTTGAAAATTATATTTCATTTCGAATATAAATTATTTATTAATTTTAACTTTTATTGTTTGAAATAAGATATACTAAAACTGATTCCAATTATAAATATTAACTTTACCTTATTAAGTTAGATTGACTAATAAATGCTTAAGTGGAACCAAAAAAATTGAAATTTAATTAAACATTATCCTTATTTATTACCTATAAATTTAACTACATTTAAAACTTTAATAAATAGATTCAATTATTTTATAGACTTGATTTTGCATGTTCAATTTAAAATTTTGGATAAAATATTCGAAGTACTTGCAATAAATTTATTGTGAGAAAATTTGAAAATTTACTATTCAATTTCTTCACAAAAGCTTTATTGATTTAAGGCTTCTTTCTCTTTGAAACAAAAAATTAATAAAATATTTGTTTTACTTCAAAATGCAAAAATAAAAATTTGTATGACTAAAATAAAATAAAATTTATTTATTTTATATTGATAAACCAATAAATTTTAAAGATCTTCATGAAAATTATACATATAAAAAAAAAAACAATTTTCTAAGATATTAATATATTATTGAATTATATAATATTAAATTAATTGAAAAAAACTTTATTAAACATATTTAAAATTACATAATAAAATATTACTTAATTTTATGTATAGGGAATCACAATCATATCTAAATTCATTCATGCACACACACACACACACACATAAAAGCAACTATATTAAAAAGCGCGCACACACACACACACACACACAAAAGCAACTATATTAAAAAGCCCTATTTATAAGCAAATTGTCTATGCATACAATTGCCCGTATTTATTAATTAATTAAAAATAAAGATACAATGTATTTTTATTTATTTTTAATTAATTGTATGTTGCATAGACATTTCCTTATTATTGAGGGCCGCAACACTATTAAGTGATTATTATTTGTCTTTATTAATGTATTATTGTTTATTAAAAAAAATCTATAAATAGTTTTTTTATATGTTTATTAAATTTATGTATATTTATTTAATTTAAAATAAAATTTAATTTTTATTTATTAAATTCATATAAAATTATGTTCAATATGTTTTTAAGTAAAAATATAAGATTAACTTATATGCATTTTATATGGAAGAAAATAATTTAATTAATTAAATAAAACTAATGATCAAAAGTTTCTCTATAAATATATTTGTAATAATTTTTATTTTATAAATTTCAAATAAAAGAAAAATAAATTTAACTTTAAATTTTAAAATTAAATTTAAAACTAACTATAATTTTTAGAACAATAATATTTAAAATTATATTTTAATCTCTACATAGAAATTAAACTATCATTCTTGCATAAATATTTCCAATTAAAATTAATTTTATTTCCAAATTGAATTTATGCATTTAGAATAAGATCTCAATCCCCTCAACTCTTTTTTTAATCCCCCTTTGATTTTTTCTTAGCGTTTTTCTCTTGCAAAAATCCCTGATTTTTCTTCCATCTTCAACACCTTGGATTTCTTCTTACTTCTTAGCTTTCCCTTTTTTTTTCCCAAAATCTCCATTCAACACTGACCTTTTTATTTCTTGCAAAATCAAAGAACTCCAAAAAAAAAACATACCATATGCATCCTCATCTCCACAATTTATAGATTTTTGGATTGTAATAATATGTTAACCATTAGTAAAAGTAATTTTCAATTTTTAGAAATTCCCTCATATCTTAGATTAATTGTTGACATATGTAACTCCCACTCATTGTCAAAGAATATGCCTCAAATAACATTATGCTTTGTCATAAAATCTGTCATATGTAACCTCCATATAAGAAAATATGCCAAAATTATTTACATGTCATATGTAACCCCTTCATCATAGAATCTACCTTAAATAGAAAGATTTTTGTCAAATAACAATAATGTGTAACTCAATAAATAAATAAAACTAAATTTAGAATTTATTATATAAATGTCCATTTATTTATATATAATATTTTAATTTGATGAAATGTAAATACTTATTTATAAATTATTACATGATTCTAAGTAATTTATTTATTTCATCTTTTCACCCAAAATTAATTTTATTAATATATATCTCATCATAGAATCTTTCAATTATCAAACATGCAAATATGTAACTCCCATGAAATAAAATGGCAAGTGTCATCACTTTCGTTTCCCCCATAACCATGTGTTAAAATGAATATAATATTTTTATTTCAAATAATATTTACACCATTAATTAAAATGATTTTTTTTTTATATTTAAATATTTATTATTCCCTTTACATTTAATAACTTTTAATAATATAAATTGATGGGTATGAATATTTCATTATAATTTTAATTAATAATTTTATTTAATTACCTATTTATTCTTTTAATAAGTAATTTTTTTTTCAAACTTTGCTACATAAAATTAATTAAAGAGATATTTTCAAAACTAAATTATTTGTGTGTCATAACCACCTTTATTAGAACATTTGCAAACTCTTTTAATTAATTTTATGTAGAAAAGTTTGAAAAAAAAACTTATTAAAAGAATAAATAGATAATTAAATAAAATTAATTAATTAAAATTATAATGAAATATTCATACCCCACCAATTTATATTATTAAAAGTTATTAAATTTAAAGGGAATAATAAGTATTTAAATATAAAACAAAATAAATCATTAGTAAATATTATTTGAAATAAAAATATTATATTCATTTTAAAGGAAACAAAAGTGATGACACTTGAAATTTTATTTAATGGGAGTTACATATTTGCATCTTTCATAATTGAAAGATTCTATTATGATGAGATATATACTAATACAACTAATTTTGGGTGAAAAGATGAAATAAATTGTAACAATTTATAAATAAGTATTAAGTATAATATAGAAATTGATTATTAAGTGAAAGATTTATTAATGTTCAAAGAAGACTAAAATTAATCTAAAGAATTGAAAGAGATATAATGTAAAAAAGACAAAGAAATAGACTGGGAAAGGTTCCTATTCTTCTAATCCCCAATCCAATTTTAACCCATCATCTTAATTTCCACCCTAATACAAAATCAATCCCAAAATTTCCTCTTTCAATCAATCCTCCACCATGTCTAACCATCTAATGTATCCTTCATCCAACCTAATCTATTCTAATCCAACCTCATCCATCCCAACCCAATCCAACATCATGAACTCATATCTCACCCCAACAAGATGGACTTAATTTCCTCTATTCTAATCTATTCTAATCCATTGCCAAATGACAGCTTTGAGATTTCAAAGAGAAGTGATTATGAAAGAGAACAAATATACCAATGACAGTTATAACTAAGAAAAATGCGGAGGTCATACCGGTGCAACCAATTCCGTGAGAGTAACCATCTCCTTCATAACCAGGGAGACATTTGCATACGTACCCTATTTTTGAAATTTGCATTGGAGGAGCAAGAATAATTGGCAGTTGATTTAGTGGTGAAGCAATTGTCACGACCAATACCCCAGTTAATACGGAGACCATAATCAACCTTCTTTCCTTCTCCTTGAAAGAAGTTTGTTTTATTATCCACCCCTCTAAGCTTGAAGGTAGTCGGGTCCAATACTGTGGAGAAGCCACAAAAGTATTTGACATCGTCTAAGTAATCCAGACATCTACCCGTGAAATTAAACCAGCCCATGATATTAAACATGAGCCAATACTCTTCAGGAGTAATTTCACAACAACCATAGTGGTAGTATGGTGCATAACTTTGAGGGTAACATGAAGCTAGAAATGCTGCCTCTCCTCCCCAAACCCTGTATTTGTAGGTAGCGACCATGTTGCACCCAACAACCACAAATTTATTGGATGTGGTAATGGTGAAAGGGGGGTCTAGCAGAAAATACTCTACCCCAGTAGTGTTAGTCTTACACAAATTGGTTTTGAGAGATGTTGAATTTATTATGAGGTAGCAAGCTAAGAAGCATGCCTAGAATTTGATGGTCACCCCTATCTGTTATATGAAGATTTTGTGATGGTTTGATTATTTAAATGCCTGTGATTTGACATTTTATGAAAAATATAAATTGTAAAAGCCATTTACCTGTAACACAAATGTTACTTCAATCCCCAAATTCATCTATCTAAAATCACATTTAAATGCGAATTTCAAACCTAGTAAGAAATATTTGTAAAAACCAATTACCTATAACACAAATGTTGGATCTTGAAAAAAACTAAAAGCTCCCAATTACTTGTAAAATAAATATTATATTTGAAAAAAATGAAAATTGTCATTATGTTATTATTATATCCTATATATTAAAAAAATGTAAAATTAGAAAAAAATGATAATTAGTAATAAATGTAAAAATCTTAGTTTTATGTTACAATCAACAAGAAACTTCTAAATTCATATAAAAAAATAAATCTTGTTCTAAAAGTTAAAAAAAATCATATTCTATTTTGGAAAAAAATTGAATTAATATATTTTTTATAATAAATATTATAAATCATATATATTAATATAAATCAATGATAACTATTAGTAAAATTATCAAAATCTTAAATTTATTGTTAAAAAATATTTTAAAAATTAGAAAGAATTATATTCTATCTTTGAAAAGATTCTAAACTAATTTATATTTTTATAATAAATATTATATATATACATATATATATGCTTATAATAATTTTTTATGGTTTGATAATAATTTAAAGTGTCATATATACGATTATATAAGAATATAGCAAGTCCAATTATCCTGAAAGTACCTGTTGTTGATGAAGCAAGTGGTCCTCTACTACCTGAACTCTTGGTGACACCTTTAATGATGATGTGATGGAAGAAGGATAATATCCATAAAGTGCCAAAAATGGAGACAACTTTGATGAGCTATGAAAAGAAGTGTTATACCACCATTCTACTAGTGGTAGCCAATATCCCATTAAGACTATTTCTCTGAAGTGAAATACTGTAGATATCATTCCAAAAACTTATTAACAACCTTAGTTTGACCATCTGATTGAGGGTGGTATGAAGAGCTAAGAGCTAACTGAGTACCCAAACATGAGAATAAATATTTCCAAAAGTGACTAGTAAAGATAAGATCACAGTCACTAACAATAACCTTAGGTGTACCATGTAGCTTTCGTATATTCTCCAAAAAAAATTTCCACTACACTTGTTGTAAAAGGATGTGATAATGTAATGAAATGTGCATACTTAGTGAGGCTGTAAGGACCCAATCTATATAACCCAAAAATTACTACTATTTTTTTTTCTTGATTATTATCTTATTATGTGTTCATTCACTTGCATACTTAGGTTCTATCCATACGAGATAGGCATCCATCTATCCAGGATAGGAATCCAACCATATGGGTTAGGAAATTGTCCATATGGACAAGAAATAATCTATCCATCTAGGATAGGCATCTACCTAACAGGTTAGGAATCTATCCATAAAGGATAGGAATGTGCTCTAGCTAGAGACATAGACTCATTGGGACCATCCAGGTCCTGAGTCACTCACTAAAAACTACACTTCCCTTGGAAGTGCACCAAGGTCATCGTCCTTAGGAGTATGTAAAAATAAATAAATAAATAGCTTGAGTCTCGCCTCAGAATTTGGCTTAAAGCCTTGAGGAGTCAAGCGAATCCATTTGGGATTCCTTCTGAGTTTACAAGGAACATATTTTATCTTATTTTTATGTTTAACATTCTTAGCCCCTTTTCGATCAAGAAATTATCTTGAATTATTAATTTATATTTTAATTCATCATTATCTTAGACTTTTCCTAACCCCCTATTTTATCTTATTTTTATTTTTAACATTCTTAGCCCCTTTTCAATCAAGAAATTATCTTGAATTATTAATTTATATTTTAATTCATCATTATCTTAGACTTTTCCTAACCCCGTCCTCAAATGCCTGAGGTACTGGGAGCATCCTTCATTTCCCACACCGCCTACATACCTTGCTTCCAAATGAGATCAAGGCGTAAAATATGTAGTTATGTTTTCTAAATTATGTTTGATGTGAATTGTTATGTGGGTACACAACCCTTTCTAGGGTTTCTTTTTCCCCAGACAGTTCCTCTGCGAGTGCCACCCATGAAGGAAAGTAATAAAAAAATATAACTAAATAGCCTCCATGACTATTACTTGTTTACTACGATATAAATCCTAGTTCCTAAATAATGTCTCCCTTGAATTCGTTTAAGGTAAAATTATCTTTAATTATATAACAATATTAAAAAAAATTCCTTTGAATCCTATAATGGGGTTTACTAGGTTTGAACTAGCGCATTTTTTGTTCATTTGAAATTATCTTATTAGATTATCGATCTAAGAGAAATTACCTATCTCTTGTATTTTATTAACATGATGTCCCTTATTTCTCCCCAACAATTTAAAGGGACGATGCCACAGACGTTGTTGTTACAATTATGTTAGGCTATAGATGCAGTAGCTCGGCTATAGATGCAGTAGCTCTTGAGCGTGATGGTATTACCCGTAAATGTGAGCCAAAGGCACTGTTGGTTTTAGTTTCAATTCTTGTTTAAGGTTTTCTAACTAAAATAAAATAAGAAACATGCTAATTGTATGAAAATAAATGTTAAAATAACAATAACAATAAACACTTAATACTTTTGCATAGATAAACTTATCTAAATCTAATTGCCTTTTACCTTTTTGAAGTAAGTTTAACTAATTACTAAAATAAAACATATGTCAATTTTTGAAAATAAATATATCCAATAATAATTGATTAAATATTAAACTATACTAATTAATTGAAAATTTACCTCTCTAAACTTATTTCTTTAATTAACCATAATAAATTATATACTATTTTTCTTGCAAATGACTTAAAACCTTCAAAAATTACTTTTGCAAATAAATAATTATTGCTCTTAAAATATTTAGAATACTTTGAGGATTAGTTCTTAACTATTTAAATACTTCAAGAATTGCAAATATAAATTTAACTATTATTAATCTCTTTTGAGATATATTGTTAACTATACTTTTGAAAGTAAATAATATAGAATATTAATTATAAAACCATTCCAAGAATCGAGTAAAATTAATTAGTTTATATCAAAGGATTAGTTCTAGTTTTTTTATCATCAAGATCCATAAGGGAAAGGTGAGAGCATAAAGAGCTATAAAGGAGCAAAGTTCCTATCAAAATGTGCAAGAATAATCTTGTTTTAGAAAAAGAGAAAAATATTTATTAGTTTAAAAAATATATATTTTGTAATTTAAAAGTTTTGATAGAATTTAATAATAATATTGCATGCTTTCAAAAATGTTGTGATATATTCTATTTTATTAAACATATGATTATATGAATATATTGAATTTTCTCCAACATATGAAGAATATATATATGATATGTGTTTAAACTAACATAGATATCTTAATTATATCTATCTAAAAGACATCAAGAAATATCAATGGTGAGGTGTCTATATTGAAATGAATAGACACCTTAATTTTGGTCTTTTAGATATATGTAATTAAGATCTATACTATTTGTATTTCTTAACAAATTAGAAGTTGGATTTTTTTACTGATTGCAAACTTTTAAAAAAAATATTATTTATTTATTTATTTTTGTTTTCACTAAAATACTTTAAATCTAATCTTGCTACACATAATAAAAAGTAGATAGCATATTAATTTTATCTTTCATGAAAATCAAGGTTCACACTTCTATATTTTATAATTAGTACTTGCAATACTATTGAGTTTTATTTTTTTAAATTGGTTTTGAAGCAATTAAAAGTAAAAAAAAATCCTCTTCAAATAAAATTCAATCTTCTAAAGTAAACATTTAAAATATTTTACTTTGCTTTCATATGAAGTAAATTATAGATAAATTAAATAATGATAATAATAACAAATGTTTTTGATATAATAAGCCCCATGAGCCAGAGTTCACCAATTCATAACAACAATTAAAAAACCAATTTATAACAAGAGCTAGCGTTTTGCCAAAAAGTTATAGAATAGTTATGTTTTAATTAGTTGTGTTTAATAAATTCAAATTTGTTTGGGAAGACTATACTAGATATGAGAGGGAAATTATAATGGTAAGTGCAAGTTTTACTCCATAGTGTATGATAAAGTGCACAAGAAGCCTATGCCTAGAATGAATCCATTATTAATAAAAGAATTTAGAGTGAGAAAGCTAGTAGCATGTTGGATCTATCCTAAAAAACCCTCATCATGGTTGAAATTACTCTCATAAATCCTCACATTTTTTTCAATTATGTGCTTCCTAAAATTGTGAAGTATGAATTTTTTTTCATTTATCTTTAGATTCAATTGCTTCTATTATGAATTGAAGAAAGATAGGGGGTATCCCTATAATATTATTTAAAATTAGGGGGAAAACTTATAAGTCCATGTCAATTTTTATAATTGGAGACAAAAATGAATCTTTTACCTTTGATTGAAATCACCCCATTGGTTTTCATCCAAAGGGTAGAATTAGGAAATTTCTCTTACAAAAAGGTCAACCTCTTGTACAAAAATGATAAGAAAAAATTCTAATTATAACTATAATTTATATGGGTTGTGTGATGATAATTTCATGCATACTATCAAGGATAATGGTTTCTTGATTATGGATAATGATTCAAACAACACTAAAGGTTGGCATAACCTTATCAAATATTTGCAAAGAAAATTCAAAAATTAAAATTAAAATTAAAGTAACAAAACATTCACATGATTTATAAATTGAAACAAGTTAAAAACTCTCCTAAAATATTTGCATAGATTCAAGAATAACCCAATTTGAACCATGCTTACCCCACACAGTCTTCAAGGGGCCTATAATCTTATGAAAGATTTAACAGATTGAAATGAATTAAAAAAATTCTCATAGAATAACTAAAGAGCTCGGGAAAGGTTTACAAGTCATAAGAAGGTGAGTCTAAGATTTACAAATTAAAATTAAAATTAAAAATTGAAAATTAACCTTTTTTAAAACAAAAATTAATCTCGTAGCACAGTTAAAGAGCTTGAAGCCTAGGCATGTTTACAAGTCATAAAAATGTGGACCAAGGTTACACAAACAACATTAATGGAAAGTTGTTGACTCTACCTCATTCTAGATTTGTGAAGAAAATAAAAAATCAAAAGTAAAAATAAAAATACTAGCATTAGCATATATATATTATTATTAAGGTTAGGGTTAGGGTTGGAATTAGACTTTGAGTTTAGGGTTAGAGTTAGAATTAGAGATAGAATATGGGTGAGGGTTAGGGCTAAGGTTTGAATTAGAGTTATGGTTATGGATAAGATTATAGTTAGGGTTGGGGATGAGGTTAGGGTTAGAATTAAAATGAGTGTTAAAATTAGGTTTAGATTTCTAGGGTAAGGATTATTATTAGAGTTAGAGTTAGGGTTAGGATTATGATTATGATTAAAGTTAGGGGTAGGGTAAGGGTTAGGGTTAGAATTAGGATTAGGGCTTGGTTTAGATTTAGGATTATGATTACGATTAAGGTTAGGGGTAGGGTTAGGGTTAGGGTTATAGTTAGGGTTAGGTTTATAGCTATGATTAGGGTTTTCTTTACAATTAGAGATAGAATCAGAATTAGGGTTAGGTTTCGTGTTAAGGTTATTATTAGGATTAAGGTTAGGATTATAATTAGATATAGAATTAGGGTTAGGTTTCACGTTAAGGTTATGATTAGGTTCAGGGTTATAATTAGATGCAAACTTTATTATATCACTATAAATACATTAATTTAGATATTTCTTTTTTAAAGATTTTTTAATTTTAAGTATATTAAAATAGAAACTTCTAAATTTAGGAAAGTTCTTCCACACTTAATTTTCTATGTTTTAGAAACTTCTTTTTAGACGTAATAATTTAACATATTCTTGGCATATTTTATTTTTTATAAATAATGTTATATAAATTATTTAATTCATATGGTAAATAAGCTAGTTTTAAATATATTAAAGTTAAAAAATTATTTTTATATGTAATAATAAATTTATTATGGTTCCTTTGTATTTAATTTTAAATTGATTTTAGATGTGTATTTTTTATGAAAAGCCTTTATATTAGATTTGAAGTTGCTATGTTTTGTTATACATAAT
>VDFB02393325.1:0-85596 GCA_007258455.2 Sequoia sempervirens | reverse complement strand
CTATTATAGGCTCAAATTTCCAATTCATAATTTGAACTCTTGTTAAAATGCTTTCTTTAGTCTCTTCAATGGTACTTTCTAAGTATCAAGAACACATGTACCCATCTATCCCCACTCAAAATGTGGCTACAAAACACCTTAACCAATAGTTTTGGTTAATTTTCTTGTTTTTCATCCATATAGTAATACAAATTCTACAATGTCCTAAAGGATCTTTTAATCCATCTCCACTAAGTTTTGGCAAATGTTGCCCCTCAACACTAGGACTCGTTGAAGGGGTCATCATCTTTTCATGTGAGGGTAGTGCATGAAACCATCTCTTCAAGAAGTTGTAATAACCACCCTAGATTTGTTAAAAAAATATTGCAACTAGAAGTGAGATTACAATGCAATATCCATTCCACCTTATGCTCACCCAGTCCTGTGATGGGAAAGGTGAGAGCACACAATGATAGGATCTACATAACAAATTAAATTGCAGCAGCCAAAGCAAAGCACTAGGTGGGAAGCCAACCAATACCACTTATTCAATGGAGTGTATATGCAAGACTGAAAGGAAATATACTTCATGCTTATAAAGCTGAGTAATTAATACAATGAAAATTCTAGCACTTCCACTTATTCAATGCGGAGGCAGATTACAATGAAACCACTTGTTCGGTGGAGTAAGTAAACCAAGCCATCCACTTATTCAATGTGAATCCATACAAGGCTACCCACTTATTCAATGGATTGAGTACAATAATCAGAGAGCTTATGCCAAATATACTGTCAGTACTACTATCCAATGTTTACAATGTTAGCTCACATGCATCAATTCCAAAGAGGAGCACAACTATTGATTTCAAAATGCTGATAAAGGAAAGAGCTGCTGATATAAAGTGCTGGTATAAAAACAACTGTTGTAACACCCCTAGACAATGGAAAATATCATGAACTAATCACCCAACCATTAAACAATAGCAATACACCTTGTATAAATGATGAAAAATATGCTGGTGCAGGTCTGATATTGCTCTGGAAACATGCTGCAACAAGTCTGAACAGAAAGATAAACACTCAAAAATCTTGCTCATGCTCAACAAACCCCAAATCAATCATAAGCGAAGAACACTACTTCAAAGCACCCCCAACTCCACCACAACATGTTGGAAGATGAATATATCAGTCTGGTAACTGGAATCAAACTTGTACATGTCTGATATAAATATTGATTCACTGCAACAAGTCTGAAAAAAGAAGAAAATCACCCAGCAAACACTCCAAAGTGGTTATTCCACACTCCAAAACTGCAACATCATAACACATCAAATACCTTCATGCTAAGACCCCAAAAAACTGGAACTCTATTGAAGCACAATGTGATTCTTGAATAGAACCACTCCAACTAGCTAGGGATTATCTCTCAAATCTGAAACTAGGAATCAAATGGGGATTTTCGTCCCCAAACAATTTAGGAAGAACACACAGGTACAATCTGACAACATAACAGAATAAGAAATCTTCAACATAACAAATGAGCCCCCACACCTCCTTGTATAGCTTTTCTATTGCTTTTTTGAAAAAGTGTTTTTTTCTTTTTTGTTGATTTTTTAAAAAAGTCTTATTTTGCTTTTTCTCAAAAAATACTTTTAGATTTTTCATTGTTTTTTTCCGAAAAAGCTTTTTTTAAATTAAATAATCCATTACATACAAAAGACCCCCTTGTCTAGGTGTCCAACTTTTAAAACACTTAAATACCTTTCCAACGAACTATTACAATAAGTTGTCATTTAATTATTTCTCAGCATTAGACAACGTTACTGAAATAATTAAATAATAACTCAATAACTCAACCAAGTTACAGAAAGCACTACAACAATTTCAGAATCCAATTTTGATCATGCCTTGAAGAAACTGAAGTAGTAGGAAAATGATTGGGACCAACTCAGTGACTTATTAAAAATAGATGTGCTCTCCAAGCAATTTGGAGAACACCCCAAGAGTCCAAAAATGATTCTAAAAGTGTTATCATGATTCAAAATGCCAATTGAACTCAATGCCACAAATAGAAATCCCCAGATACTAAACATGCATCCTCCAAGAAGTTTGGAGTTCTCCACGTCACACTTAGAAGCTTACAGGAAAGCTCGGAAACTGCCCAAAGGCTCATGAAACAATATTGTGTAAAATGGGGGCATTACAGAAGTTTTGATTAGGACATTTCTTTCTTGTTTGGCACTTTCAAACACATCCAAACCCTTGGCCCTTCTCGAGACATATAGTCCCAACACCACTAGTCCCACCTTCAAACTCTCCTCTTCTCATTCCAAACTTCAATTCATGTGTCTTAGGCCCAAGTTCCTCTTCAATGCACAATTCTTCAAAGCCTTGAAGATTGCCTTTATATACTTCACACTTTGTATTTGCTAAAAATACCTTTGACTTCATTTCACTCTCAAGGGATTCAATTATTTCCTCCAATCGAACTTGATCATTAAGATTGATGCATGCTTCTTCAAGTAAGGGAAGATTTCTAGCTATCTCCGTCCGTTTTTCCTCCGTATTGTTGTTGATCATGAGTTGAATATTTGATGTCTTTGCTACCAACTATGGCTCACTTAGACTCTAGCTCCTACTTCTACTTTGAATTTGTACCAATGGAGTCTCTTTGGCTAGTTCTCATAGTCATCTTCTCCATTCCCTTCGCTCCACCAGCCTTACAGGGCATTAAGGTCATAAACTACACCTAGCTTCTTTAACACAAGGACACCAATGTACTTGTAATAATGAATAGAAATTAAAAATGTATACAAAATATATTAACAAAAGTATATTTTTATTATATTAAGTTCTTACACAGAAGTAGACCAAGGATCAAACTACTTCCCCTAACCATGAAAAGTTTGTTTAAAGAACTTGATGGTTGCCAAGAAGGACACAGTAGTCGAGAACTATTAGCTTACTCCTAACAACCATCCAAAAATTGACAAGTGAATAATACATAGCCAATTACAAAAAATTAACAAAGGCACCTTATGTTAGCTACACAAAAGGCAGCAGTGAATAGCAAGCCGTTCTCAAAGAACTTGGTGCAAGTGTTGTACAACATGAACAAGCAGCTATAGACAAAGGATGTGGACAAGTAGCTAGTGCAAGTGCAACATTCGTAGAAGGTGGTGGTGGTGGTGGTGGTGGTGACAAGAAACTGCAAGCTATGTGACGAAAAATCGATTCAATATTTTTAAGTTTATTTTATTTTTAGCATTTTTAATATTTTATTAATATTTTATATTTATTTATATACTAATATTCTTAAGTTTACTTCATTTTGAATTTAATATTTACATTTTTTTTGGTACGTAAGGATGAGATTTATATTAAATATCAAAAAAGCTACAACCTTCTGCAATGCAAATACTCGAAATGCAGCGACTCTTAGCTTGGACCCAAAACCAACATCTACCAACCCCCCGATCAGACATACTCCCAGAATTTTACAATGGAGGCAAAAAGACCTAGCTAAATTATATCATACTGCACTATGCAGATCCCTTGAAAATTGTGGACTGAAAATTCCTACAGCTAAGAAAGAAGCAAAACAATACCACTCAGCCCAAAAGGTTATGAGAGGAAATCATGTTGCCAGCTTATCCCCCTTCTTGGAGGACCTCAAAGTCATCTGATGAGGAGAAACATATTTCCTCCTCTTAACTTTTGTCCAACCTTGATATTGAGAGTAATTTTCCTCATCTGGATTCCGACCCATTTGAGAATTTCGCTTCCACATTCCAAGACCCCACAGCCAAAGTAGGAGAGTTCGAAGATTGGTTATTTGTTGTTTCAAAAGAAACAGTGAGCGAGGGGCCCAAAACTTTTTGCCCTTTCTTGGCAGCTTGGATCGCATGGTTGGGGCATCTTTTCAATTACCTTTGGCTCTGGAAATATCTCATTGACCAACACCACATTCTGCTTCGTGGAGTCTGATTTTAAAGGGGAGGGATTCTGTTTGGGAGTGTTCATAATAGAATAATGCTTGAGGGAAGAATCCTTCCACCAAGAAGCCACTCTATTTGGTTGAGTCTTGATAGTTGGGCACTCAACAGCCATGTGGTCGTTTGATAACATCTTCTACACCTAAAAATTACACCTTTGTAACCCAAAGGCTATTTCAAGCATTGCCCATTACCCCTCAAGATGATTTCAGCCGGTAGATCCTTTGAGATGTCCAGTTCAACCAAAATCTTGGCATAAGTTGTGTGGATAAAGTTACTTGAGTTTCCATCCGTATACACAAATTTCCCATAGAGTTTTCGATTGCAGCAAAACATGATTCAAACCAATAGTGGAGGGGAAGATTTGGGACGCGAACCCAGATCGGCAAAACTGAAATGATTCCATAGATGAATCAAAATTTGGATGCCAAGATTTTAACTGCAACAATTTGCCTTCCCACTGCCAAACTTAATTGAGAATGATGTTTCTTTCTTACCATCGAAAACCACAATGAAAAAACTCATTGCACTGGTGTAAATTTCTAAACCTCCATCCATCAGAGGAAGCCAAAATTTTGACATCCAGTCATGGAGGTCTAGGAAGCTGGTCCAGAAATGGCTGGATCTTCTAATTAAACCGTTCTCTAAGAAAAAAACTTTATTTTCCCGCATCTCCTTTGTCAAAGTGTCATCGAAATTCAGAGTTAAAGGTTTCCTCGAACACTCGACAATTCTCTTGTTACCTGTGTAATTCTGTGAATTTTGTGATGATCCCGAGGAGGAATGGGAACCAGACTTTGCCGCTCCAAAAACAGTGGTATTATTTGTTATCGACCCTCAACCTAGTGGCGAAACACTGCGCACCTGGGCAAAGCAAAACTTATTTTCCTTTGACAAAGCACAGTGATCACGGCCAACGATAATCCCATCACAGTCAATCAAAGGTGGGGTAGTGGTGAGAGGAAGAATCGACTCCTTAACCGTCAGGCCAGGTAGGGAAATGCCAGAGACAACCAAAGGAGCCCCTGTATTCAAATGCATTCGTCGACTCACCCACATAACCCCATGATCCCAATGCATTGGCAGCTTTCGTTGTTGATTCCCCGTCCACAAAAGCATTCGATGAGGCCTCAGCATTCGCTACCTCAACGCACAAGGAAACCCTAGGCAATTTTGGCGTGATTGGCAAAAAAATTGTATTATTATCCATCATGCCGCCAAGAGCAATTGCCAAGCCATTCATAGAGACTGTGAAAGCGATATGAGCAGCATCTTCCATAGAACCCCACTTCCCTGAGGCATTAACCGCCATCGCCACAGCCTTTTGTGGTGATTTTCCACAAACCTACGCCCTGGAAGCACCAACCAAGACCATGCCATTCGCTTTAGCAACACACGAAGAAAACTTAAGTCCAACAAAAACCGGTGAATTCGGCATTTTTCGGCAGCCTTATTGAATTTAATATTTATATTAATTATTAAATAAAAATTATATTTTTTTGATAGGTCAGTCAAGTGACGGGTAAGAGCCCTCTCCCATTAAGTAAATAGTAATAGGAAAAAACTGTTTTGAATAAGGGAAATATTGTGCTTCAAACTAGACAATCGAAGAGCTATGAAAATGATTCAATTGATAATGAAGAAGCCTTTAGCACGGGGAGAAAAAATCAATTTGATCTTTGATCAACTGTCTCTGATCTTTTGTTTCCCAAGTCTGCAGCCCTTTCAAATGAGGCCACAATCCATGAAATTTACCTATGATAGTCTAGCACATCAAAGAGATTTCCACAATTTCAACACTTAGATTTGAACCAAAAGTAAAACTGACTTTAGGAATATGACCAAACTTTTTAGAAAAATAATTGATAAACAAACAATGATTCAAACCCCCATTCTGTGTTGTTCCCTGCAAATTGTCTTCATGCTTGATTCTATTATTTTGTGATGAACGAGCTAAAGCCTCCTTGAAAGAATTGGGCACAACCAGCTTGGAAACTTCTTGGATTTCCAGAGAAGATGAAACTCCATCTCCCACACCCATGGCATAATCGCCATTTGCAGATTTGTGGGTCTCTATGCCAATCCTCACGCCATCCTTGAGAGCCTTTAATTTCCTATTTTCAGTCTACCTCTCATTGGATTCATGCAATCCTTCAGCGGGAAGCTCCCGAATGCCTGCGATAGAGTTCTCATGATGCAGCTGTGGAAAATCATCATCCGAAGAAACTGAAGGAGAAACCTACTCATCAATGACCTAGTTGCTGAAGTACTTTTCAGGAGCACCATAAGCAATGAGCAAAAAGAGAAATCTTGGATTAAATAAAATAAATTTTATAGTTTTTCAAATTTAATCACATTTTTTTTTCAATTTTATTAGTTGACCAACTTGTTCCAATTTCTTCCTTAATGGACTCAAACATGAACACAAACCTTGTGACATAGATTGCAACCATACTTTTGAAATGCAAAAACATATTAGTTTTTACAGAATACAGTGATCAATCTCATGACATATTTCACGTTCAATTGCTTCTAGTCAAGAAAGACAATTAATAACTAATAGCTAATCTCTTCTTAGTATATGCTCATCTGGGCTTGAGGAAAACTCAAGGTCAAAGAAGATTTACATCATTAAATATGAAGGTGAAATGATAATAATACTTTACCCACTTTCTGATACTAATACAATATAAACTCTGCCATATTAGACCCACTTATCCTTATTCACAATGTAGAGTCACTCCACACCCTTATTTGCAGGCCAGTTAGGGCGCAGAACAGGGAAATACAAAACAGGACCAGATTGATATGCACAAAAACACATGTATTGCACCTTTCAAGAACATTGGGTTTAGCCAGCTCTTGCTGAACCTTTTTTGAGCCAGCAAGATGATATGAAATTGATGGGCATTTGATGGCAGAAGACATCTCCAACATCAGCCTGGCCCTCCACTCCTGCACTAACACACAAAAATTGTTAATGGATAATTATCATGATACTGAAACCCAAGAACACATGTAGGGGGCATTCAGATTGAATGTATACAATTAGAAACACTACAAAAGGTTACATGCTTTTATATTTAGCAATTATCAAGCCAAAAGCCATATGTACAGTAACATGTATCAAGCATAAAGGTAGTGTACATACTGCTTCAGAGGGATAATCAATGGGTGTATAACCAGCCCTAAAGTAAACAACAGCAACAACTCGCTGTCCTCTGCTAAGATAGAAGAAGAATTATCATCTCTGAAATAAATAATTCATAAAATTCTGGCATTAAATAAAAAGGCATATTACATGTTTCTCTATATCATCTGTAAAAATGACAAAGGTTTGACACAAACTCAATAATAAAAACAGGAAGGCTTCAAGCTAGTTTTCACAATGTACTTTAAAGAATGCTTACATTTGTAGATTTCCATTTGATAAAAGTTTTCCCTCTGCATCAATTTCAGCTAAAGTCTTCCGGACTGTTGACACCCCATATGTGCTCACTAGTTAAGGTTTCAGTAAAATGTTCTAAAATAAGAACCCAAGAAAAATGCCAGGTGCAAGATTCTGAAATAGGAATTCAAAGGTACAAATGAATAGAATCTTCTTCTGAGCAGTGTGGATAAGGATATAATTCTTTTAGGAGCATACAAATCCAATGTTGATCGTACATATTACGCTCTTCTGGCTGCACAACTACCAGCACAATAGAACTACCAAACTAATTTTGATTAGAAATAAGACCAGAACTATATTAAGTGCCAAATGAGAAAAAGAAAACCAGAGCCAAAACATTCAGCAAAACATGGATAATTGTTTAAGCTTTACCTTGAGTTATTAAACTCTTTCCACGCATGCGACAATGCCTCTGCATATCTCTTCATTGCTGTATTTTCAGGTACTCTTTTTGAATCCAAGCAATGTTGATCCCCAAAATGATTGATTAAATATCTAAATAGCAGATCCAAGAAACATGTTATCTGTGATCACATACATAGCCTAATTATTTTATTAAATCATTTTCTATATATCAACTAGAAACTGAACAGTTGGGAAGATGAAAAAGTCATTATTTATGTACATAGGGGTGATTGTGTACTTTGTAAGCATACTCTTTATTCATATTTCACATGTTATTTTTCAAAATCTAAGCATATCCATGTTGAATAATGTTCCACAAGGATGTATCCCTGGGGTCCAGATGACATCTAAGGGACTTGGGGACTTGGAAGTGTCAGTCCCTTTTTCAGGACTGGCCAGCCTACTCCATTTGGTACATAAAAGTAGAAAAGGTAAATTTTTAGGGAATGATGCTAAAAACCCGTAAAAAGCTAAAGAGAGGAGAGTTGTCATAAGCAAATTCAGCACATTAAATTTACTTTTTAGATTTTCTATTGCTTTTAGTTTGTTTAAGCTATTTTAATACTTAGCCCATTGTCCCGAAAACTCAAAGCAGCACTGATATTGAATAGCCAAATCAGGTATATGCAACAAATCATGCTAATGTACTATTTTTCAGAACTACCATGTGATGTTAAAATAGCTTATTAAACTTCATTCCTAATAGATGCATTTGATGAGCCAATGAAAGAAATGTGATTCATTTGTAAAAAATGTCTCTCGATGTGCCTCACAATAAAGAAAAACTACCTAATGTCTATGAACTTCCCCAATATTGTTTTTATGATTCTAAACTCTCCAAAATTCTGATTGGGTGAAGTGCATAAATACCAATCTAATACACTCATATAGCCAATTTATCCCGAGTCTTCAAAGCTTAGTTAAAAGACTTCAACTCGGCACAAACTCACTAGCTCTATGTGAAGTCATGAACTTGTATATCAGACAAGTCTGCAAATTTTGCTACACCCTTATGAGCATTACTTAGGATAGGGTTTGACTTAGCAAACTAGAAGTATAAATGTAATATTACTAGGAATTTTATTGGTAAAAAGTCGAAAGAATAAAACAAGTTGCTCTTCAATTCAAAGTGGCCCAAAAATGCTTTCATTTTTTTGGGGTCAAAGGGCAACACAAATCATCATGGCACATGTCACTTTCATAAGTTTATCGCTTTTAGCCATCCTCCAAACCCTTTAAAAAGTATTTGACTTTCATGCTTTTATGTTTAAGCATTTTCTAATTTTTATGCTTATTTTTCTTGATTTTCATTACTAGGAATTTAATTGGGAAAAAGTAAAAAGAATTCAAAAATGTTGTTCTTCCATCCAACATGGCCCAAAAAGGGTTTCTTATTTTTGTTTGATCAGAATTAGGACCAACCTATTTTTGTCATAAAATAATGTCATGTGCTTATGTACTGATATGGCTGAAGCTCGCCATTTCTTCACACAGCATTCCACAGCACAAAACATATAACAGCAGTCCTTTTTGTAGCAGTAATGAAGGAAAAGGTGTTTGGGAATAGTGAAAAGCAGAGTTCAAATGACAAACATGCATGAAGGGGGCGCCCACACTGATTTTGCTGATGTTTAAGTGGCAGAGCAGACAGAAATAAGCACCTAGAGAGCAATTACTGTAATGTCCCCTTTTTAGCTCGTTCCAGCTTCTTGGTAGAATAGCCTATTATTTGGCCCTCATAGGCTAATGCAGATCATTAGAGGGTGCTATTTGACAGTTATCTGAGTGTTTTCTTCTCCAGAGCTTAGTTTGGTTCACTAGAGACCTTCGTTTGGTGATTCAGGACCCAGTTTCACACACTTACTATTTATAGTAAGTCATCTAGGCAGTGGAATCCAGTGTTTCTATATTTAGTAAAGCACCTAGACATGTAGTGATTTTAGTGTTGATCCCAATTATCAGTTGGCCTGGCGAAATAAGGATTAATGTGCAAGTTATATCATTTAATTATTATTAAAGGTGACTTTAATAATAATTAATCATTAAAAGCATATTATAAAATTTATGTTTGAACTTTAAGTCGATGGGGCCATAACACATAAAAAGGTTCATTAATGTTTAATTAAATGGGCGCCCACTTTGAGGAATTAATATAAAGTTATAGAGTGCACATTTAATATTAATTATAGATTAAAAAAGAGCATTCTAGAGGATCGACCTCTCCTTGGAAAAATATATAAAGCATCAACCAAAGCTCTTATCATTCATTCATGATTTTTGATATTTAGCTTTTGAAGAGTTTCGCTGTGGAGAAGAAGAAACCTAGGGTTTCTGCAATTTCTGTACTTCTGTGTTGGAAATGTTGTCATTGATATCAAAGTAAAAGGATTAAGTCATTGATATAAAATATATGGACAAGTTTGAGAAAAAGGGAGGTTGTAGAAATAATGCTTATAATATAATAAATTTAAGAAATGACAGATGTCACATACAATGATATTAATGAATGCAAAGAACAGTTTGGGAAAAACAAAAGATCCAAAGCTACATAGTCTTAAAGATTTAAAAGAGTATTATGCCCAGTCAGCAATAAGATGACAATAGCAATATCTATGAGAAAAGGAGCCATCCAAATTGGATTCGCGCCTATCTATGCTGATTAATTAACTATCGTGGCACTCTACAAAGTGAACATTATTGCACATATTGATAATATCTCATCATCAGATGTCAAAGCTCACTTCATTTGCATAAACATATTCAAATGCTTTTGAAGACCAATGTAACTAGAGTGCTATCGGGACTCTAATCTTTTGGGCAGTCGCGCCAGAGTTTGATGTTGTTGGTTTTCAACATGGTTGACAGGGACATCAAGGCAAACATATTCGGTATTAAACCCGTTAAATTCATCGATAGGAAAGATTGTTATCTGAGAAGGCGATGCACTTCATACAAGATTACCATGGTGAATAATATCTTGTGAATATCAGTTATCTCCTGAAATGATACTATCATCATCTATGGGCATCGCGATTACTGATGATTACGTGGAGCTGGCAGAGACAAGTCAAACATCTTTCAAAGATAGTTTATCGGGCATATCTAGAGACCATTGTGGTTGCTTTTATTGCAAACTACATACGTGAGCCGCCATACTTCTGAGGACATCATGTGATATTCAAGAAGGATGAAGGGTGTAAAGACCGTGACAACCTCCTATTAAAGTCAACGCTAATTGGAATTTAGCGATCTGATTAAAAATGGTTTATGTTGTGTACAATGGTAACCAAAGGACGTGTCCCTCTATTACTAAGAGACCTCTCACTTTAGAGACATAAGATATAAATAAGATAACAAGACATGACAAAAAAAAAAGATTGAATTAGGGATTTTATTGAATATCATATTTAATTAAGAAAAGGAAAAATCAGGAGTGAGTGTGGCGTGTGGAATAATCAATCTATCATCAAAACACGAATTTGTGTTGTGCGTGGAAAACAATGAACATCACTTAAAGTAAGATTGTAGTGTGTTGTTGATGTGTGTAGTGCTGTGTGGAATAAATGACATATCATTAAAACACAATCAGATGTGTAGAGTGTTGAAGTTTTGTGGAAGAACAAAGGATATATCATCCGTGATGGGATTTTGTTGAATATTATCTGTGTTGTGAATAAATAAATATCATCCGCAGATCAATATAACAAGGATTGAATGAATATTGTCCGAGTATAGAGAGGAAGAGCAGCACTATCAAGTATAAAGTGAATATTATCTGAAGTTTGAGTTGAGAAGACAGATTTGAAAGAAGAACTTGTTTCAATTCCGTGAAGAGTTTGTGCAGAGGCAAAGAGAAATATATGATTGGAGCAGAGTTTTGTGAAGATTTATTTACATGGTGAGCAGATTTATACAGAGATGATTGCTGATTGAGAAGTGATTTGTGAAGATAATTCAAGGACAGTCCAAGAGGAGTGTGTGCAAATTTGTATGAGGAGAATATAAGAGGCAGATCTGTAAAGTAAATTCATCATATGCTGATTTATATGAACATCATCCAAGAAAGATAAATTCAAGAAGAGGAAGATTGTAAAGTCCATAATCCGTTGAGGAAGCAACATTAAAGGTGGAACATTATTCATTCAAATTATAATCTTTGCTAAGTTGGTGCTTGGCAAGTAGGGGTTGGTGCTCCTTGTAGGTTGGTGCCTACTAAATCAGTATTAGGGGTCGATGATCTTTGTAGGTTGGTGCCTACTAAATCAGAATTACGGGTTGGCACTCTTTGTAGGTTGGTGCCTACTAAACTACATATTTTAGTGATTCAAGTAGGTTGGTGCCTACATTTATTGTAAAAGCATATATAATTAATAAAGTACATTGTTTGTACCGTGGTTTTATCCCATAAGGGTTTCCACGTAAAATATTGGTGTCAACTTGTTCATATTGAGATATTCTTGTATAGTTGATTTGTGTTAAGAATTTGAAGTTGATAAAGGTTGTTGTTGATAAAAGTTTAGAGTTGTTGAAAAGTTGAAAAGTAAAAGTAGTTATAGATTTACTGATTCACCCCGCCCCCCCCTCTCAGTAAATCTTTGTGCTCTTCATTCTGGTCATTGAGAATGTTGTCTCTCTTTGATTTGCATACCTGAGGTTGTGAAGATCTTCCCAAGGATTGCCTTTCAGATTGACTTCATCCAGGAGTCAACATTTTGCTTAATTGGAGAGTTTTATATCAGTTTTCTTAAGGGTTCCCTTGCAGATCAAAAAGTGTTGAAGGCAAATGATATTGGATATTTGGCATGTAGAACCTGCTGTGCATATTTGGATAGAAATCACAAAAGATTGCTACGGTTTGATGTGCAGATTTCTGAATAATGTAGCAAATCACTGAAGACTCTATTACTGGCCATCATTCATCCAGCATTTCCACATGGGATTTAAAGGCTGCACCAGTCAACCATCAGCAGGCCGTACAGACCTTGACTAGGGCGTGAGAAACAAGAAGCTGGGCGATTTACTTTGGGGCCTCAAACCTCTTCCATTTGGTGCATCTCAGCCATGGCAGCCATTATTGATCAGTTTAAAGGTGGAGAACTTAGCTTATGGGGTTTGGCATCCACTGATAGGGGTTTACTGCTGATATTAGCTGTTTTCAGATTTGCTGTTCAAACTCCAGGTTACATATCAGAATATAGCAGAATTCAAGTTTGCTATCCTTGGCCCACGGGTATGATTCTTGATGTATTTGCATAAGGAATATAATTCTGATTTGAACATCATGTGTATGTGTAACTGTGCATAAATCAGATTTAAGATTACTGAAAGTGCATTGAAGGTGTAATTGAACATTGTCAAGATTGTCAAAATCATATTTAAGTCTATTACCTTTCCTTCATAGTTGTTGCCTTGTGCTTTGGTTTTATTTATATTTGTATCCTCTTGCATAACTTGGCACAAACTTCTGAAATCAAGCATTAAACAAGAAAACTACAAACCCATAAAAAAATCAGATCAGCAGTTGCACGAAATTTCATAACAGGGAGAACAGGGGTTCTTATAGTGGTATCAGAGCTTTGATCCTGCCGGCCTGGAGGATTAAAGTATCATACACAGCCACAAGACATTGGTCCACATAGGTATTATACTCATAGAAGAGTAGAACAACAAGCGAATCCAATTGTAGATACACAACAGGACATAATGGGTGATAGAAGAGGTGGCAGTCCACCAAGACATGAAGCCAATAATGAAGAAAGAGAAGCAAGAGAAATCATGAGAGGTCTTGCAGTAGGGCAGCAGCATGTAGCAAATGTTTTGCAGCAACTTACAATAGCTATACAACAGATGAATACTTCTGGAAGACAAAATCACGAGCAGGAAGACAATGGTAGAGTTGTTGGGACTCCAAAGGCACAAAGAGCACCTACTCATACCACCAATAGACTTTCGCGTCCTGCATTTTTCAGGAATGAACCAGAAGAAGTGAATGTTGAAGAAAATGAAGATGCATCATTCGCAGATAATGTCATGCCAATGCACGATGAATGGGATTTGCTACCACCACAAGTAAAGAAGCATTTCACCTTTGACCGATACATGAGTCAAAGGAGGGAGCACAACAGAACAAGGCAAGATAGGAGACCAAGGAACCAAAACAGGGACCTAAAACATGCCACAAGCAAGCTCATACTTCCAACATTTGATGGTAGCGGGAAGGTCAGAGCAAGAGCTAGGATTCACAAGCTGGATACATTCTTGAATCTTCAGCCTATGGTGGAGGATGATGCAATCAAGTTTGCAACTTTGCACCCGGATGGGTTAGCTCATGACTGGTGGCACCATGGGATGGTCACCTTGCAACATCACCTCATCACCACTTACTAGGAATTCACTAACAGGTTGATTGAGCGCTTTGACAGGAAAGACCCAGAATTATATTTCAAAGAGCTTGCTCAACTCAAGCAAGTGGAGAGTTTGGAGGTGTATATTAGTGAATTTCAGAGGCTTTCAGTTATGGTCCCTACCATATCTGAAAGAAGGTTAGTTATTTTACTCACACAGTGATTCGTTGAGCCAATGAGAGGATGGGTCAAGGCTTTTGATCCCCCTTCATTATAGGAGGCAATGAAGAAGGCGCGAACTATGGAGTCGGCTGCTCCGAAGAAGCAATCTTCTACTAAAGATATTACTTCTTCCAACAATGAGAATCCTCAACAAACTGTTGGTAAGAAAAAGAAATCAGCACCTAAGGTGGATGAGGAGTCACGGGATGAATTGAGGAACAAGCAATTGTGTTACTGGTGCAAAGGACCCTACAGTAAAGAGCATGACTATCCTTTCAGACCTAAGGGCAAGGCCAACCGTATGATGTGGGATTATTATGAGGATTCTGATTCTGAAAATTCAAATCAGCAAGCTGCTCCAGAAGATGATGAGGTGGGAAAAGCCTCTACAGAGTTTCAACCTAATGCAAATTTGTCTCCTTTGGCTTTATTTGCTAATATACAGAAGGGACTTCATTCAAAATCAAGGGAACGGTTAATGGACAATGTTGCAGTGCTATGCTTGACACTAGAGCAACGCATAATTTTATCGATGAGTGGTTTGTGGCCAGCTGTAGACTCTAGGCAGAGGACTTCGTTGGATTCAAAGTTAGAGTTGTCGATAGATATACCCTCACTTGCACTAGGCCGATATGTAATCCCACTCTGTTATTGAATGACTATAAGTTACAGGTTGACTTCTATGTGGTTAAGACGGGTGAGATGAACATAGTGTTGGGCATGAAATGGCTCCAAGACATTGGAGAATTCACCCTCAACGTACCTAAAATGGAGATGAAGTTCAAAATGAATGGTAGAGGTTACATGTTGAGGGGAATTGCAGACAAGAGCTTGTGTTCTATCTCTCTCTGTAGAGAGAAAAGCGGAAGGGGAAAGAAGGAGACGGTACAGGAGGAGGCGTGCAAGTCAATGCAGGAGTTTGATTCTACTCATTGCTCCAGTGGTTTGGAGAGGGATGACTCAGGTCGGCATGGAGTAGTTGCACAGTTTATTAATAATCCATTATTCGAGGATGATGTTGGATTGGTTTATGACAATCCACTCTTTAAGCTTGATGCTAATCTTCCTCCAGGTACCAGTACAGAGTTGGGCGATAATTGTAGTGATTGGGATTCTTCTAGTGCATCAGGATTCCAAGCAGGGCTCACTGAGGAGTTATACACTGTGTACAAGGTGAGGAGTGCCTACAATTTTGCTTTTGATTCACCTGTACACGATTGGTTTCAGATTAACAATTCTGATGCGCACGTGGTGGACAGTTTGTATGATATCTTACCCTGCACAAATATGGGAAGCAAACTTTGTCGGCAATCTAAGTCGCTTCCCCTTGTGGTTCATGCTCCTGAGACACCTAATACTGAGGTGGACGTGGTTAATAGTGATTTTCCAGTTGTATTGATGCTGGTGTTGCAGGAGTTGGTTGGTGATATCAGGGACATTACACAGTTCTTCCTGTGGGACCCAAGTGGAGTGATCTTTCAAAGGATTATCTTTTGGCAGTTGAGATTGCTTGGCGACAAGCAATTTCGAGGAGGGCAGACTGTAATATCCCTTTTTTAGCTCATTCCAACTTCTTGGTAGATTAGCCCTCGTAGGCTAATGCAGATGGTTAGAGGGTTTTGTATGGTAGTTATCTAAGTGTTTTCTTCTCCAGACCTCAGTTTGGTTCAGGATAGGCTTTTGTTCGGTGATTTAGGACTCATATTCACACACTTACTATTTATAGTAAGTCATCTAGCCAGTAGAGTCCAGTGTTTCTATATTTAGTAAAGCACCTGGACATGTGATGATTTCAATGTTGATCCCAGTTGTCAATTGGCCTAGAGAAATAAGGATTAATGAACAAGTTATATCATTTAATTATAATTAAAGGTAACTTTAATAATAATTAATCAATAAAAGCATATTATAAAGTTTATGTTTGCACTTTAAGTCGATGGGGCCATAACACATGAAAGGTTCATTAATGTTTAATTAAATGGGCGCCCACTTTGAGGAATTACTATAAAGTTATAAAGTGCACATTTAATATTAATTTAAATGATTAAAAAAGAGCATTCTAGAGGCTCGACCTCTCTTTGGAAAAATATATAAAGCATCAACCAAAGCTCTTAACATTCATTCATGATTTTTGATATTTAGCTTTTGAAGAATTTCACTATGGAGAAGAAGAAACCTAGGGTTTCTGAAATTTCTGCACGTCTGGTCATTGAGAACGTTGTCTCTCTTTGATTTGCATGCCTGAGGTTGTGAAATATCTTCCGAAGGATTGCCTTTCAGATTGGCTTCATCCAGGAGTCAACATTGTGCTTAATTGGAGAGTTTTATGTCAGTTTTCTTAAGGGTTTCCTTGCAGATCAAAAGGTGTTGAAGGCAAATGATATTGGATATCTTTAATGCTGTTTAGAAATCTTTTATCTCTGGCACGTGGGAACCTGCTGTGCATATTTGGATAGAAATCACAAAAGATTGCTAGGGTTTGATGTGCAGATTTCTGAATAATGTGAAAGCAAATCATTGAAGACTCTATTACTGGCCATCATTCATCCAGCATTTCCACGTGGGATTTAAAGGCTGCACCAGTCAACCATCAGCAGGCCGTACAGACCTTGACTAGGGCGTGAGAAACAAGAAGCTGGGCGATTTACTTTAGGGCCTCAAACCTCTGCCATTTGGAGCGTCTCAGCCATGGCAGCCATTATTGATCAGTTTAAAGGTGGAGAACTTAGCTTATGGGGTTTGGCGTCCACCTTATAGGGGTTTACTGCTCATATTATCTATTTTCAGATTTGCTGTTCACACTCCAGGTTACATATCAGAATATAGCAGAATTCAAGTTTGCTATTTGCTATCCTTGGCTCACGGGTATGATTCTTGATGTATTTGCATAAGGAATATAATTCTGATTTGAACATCATGTGTATGTGTAACTGTGCATAAATCAGATTTAAGATTACTGAATGTGCATTGAAGGTGTAATTGAACATTGTCAAGATTGTCAAAATCATATTTAAGTCTATTAACCTTTCCTTCATAATTGTTGCCTTGTGTGCTTGGTTATATTTATATTTGTATCCTCTTGCATAACTTGGCACAAACTTGCGAAGTCAAGCATTAAACAAGAAAACAACAAATCCATAAAAAAATCAGATCAGCAGTTGCACGAAATTTCATAACAGGGACAACAGGGTTCTTACAATTACGAGGCCTCTTTAGTGGCCAACAGGTCAAAAAGAGGTGTCTATAAGCTGTTGAAATGATTGAAATGCATGAAACAAGCTGATAGGTCTGGTGGAGTCAAGTTTCAAGTGGCAGTTATAGATGAAACAAGCACCTATAAAGAGTTCTTTTAACAGTCAACAAGCAGCACTAACCTAATTATGCACCTCAAAAGGTGAATGATAACTTTTTAGTTGCTAAGATAGAACAAGTCAGGCACCTAGACAAATGAAAACACATTTGAGAAACAAGAAGGAAGCGAAGGTGGGCCTAGACAGAGGCTGAGCCATTCAAGTGAAACAGACAATAGAAGCACATGCCTAGGACAAGTGTTATCAACCTGAAGTGGCAGAAAGTGGACAAACAGGTGCTTGTGAGTCCTTAAGTCGTGAGGATGCTTCAAATGTGTTGCTGGAAGAATATGGGACATCATTCAAGTGACAATGTCTCAGATAAGAAGTGCAGGGACCTGAGGAATATGTTGCAAGTGGCATACATGCCTGCTGCACAAAACTGAGGGCCTTTCATGTTTCCAAATGGCAGATGTAGCAGACCTGCATAACTAATAAGGCTTTGTCAAAGTTTAAGTTACAAATGGAGATGTTTGGTGCGCTTAAAAGGAGTAATAGCAGTTCTAGTGGCGAATACATCAAAAATGACCACTTCAGTCATTGTAAACAGCATGTGATTGGCAGATATAACCAAATCAGGCACTTGGGTTGCAAGTGATGGAAACAAGAAATAGGCATACTTGGTTTATTAAGCAAATCATAGGCGCACTTCAGCAATGGCAGGGTTTATTAAGTAGTTGGAATGACTAAAAGAGGTGCCTGGTTGTGATGCAAGTGTTATAAGTGGCAAAGAACCCTCAAAAAGATGCCTAGATGTGAAAAGATAAGAGTTCAAATGGTTTGAATGAATAACAAAGGCACAAATTAAAACATACCAGCACTGGTATGTCATTTTTTATAGTCATTTGCAGTAAGATTACTTTCACAAGTAGCTAGTTCTTCATCTTGTGAGAGGATTCAAGTAATGTCCCCTTCTCTGACCTTTCCAGGACCGTTGGCCTTTTTCTGGAAACCCGAAGGCTAGTCGGAAGGTAAAATTAGGGTTTCCTATTTTTAAGGATGTCCTTGCTTAGAGTTAGTGGATTCAATGGCGGATTCTTTCTGGGTTTTCAGAGAGCTTCGCAGTGGTATGTTCATCTCGGCTTTCTGAGCATTTCCAGGAATTTACTATTTTTAGTAAATTCTATTTTTGGCAGTAAACAGGTTGGTCTCAGGCAGTTGACTTTCCCCTTCAGTTGACTCAAGTGGCGTATTCAGTTTCGGGCTTCAGAATGCAGTTTTGGAGAGATAAGCTCATTTCACTTAAAAATAACATTATATTTTAAATGTTATTTTATCACCTTGGCCTAGTCAAATAACTTAATGTTATTTTAAAAGGTGGACTTGAAGGGTGGCGCCATCATTGAGGATATATTAAATTTATATTGAATTTATCAAAGTCAAAACTAAGCCTTAAGGAGGACGCATTTATTTAAGTGAGAAATTTAATTAAATGAAGTCAAAATTAAAGATGCATGGAAAAGGACGCCATCTCTTGTGATTAGGGTTTTGACTCTGGAAAAGAAGTTAGGGTTTCAAGGAAGGTCAACAAAACTTATAAAAGACAGCCTTGGGTTCTCTTTTGGACATCTTTGACGACTATCTGTTATGCTGCCGGATTGGCTCTGGGACTGCTTCGAGGAATGAAGGCCTCCTAGCTTGGGCATCGCTTCGTGTTTGAAAGACAACATCTAGTGGTGATTCAGTATCTGTGAGTTGCATTTAGCTCATGCATTGTGTTTAGTTAATTGCATTGTTAAATCTGTTTTGGCATTTTAGTGTTTCAGCATTTTAGCATCATTTATTACAGCAGATTCATGTTTTTCATTGTAAGTCAAAAAATACAAAAAAAGGCATTCTGGGTATTGCATTTATATCATTGTCTAGGAGAGGCGAATCTTTGGTTCAATTATCAGATTTTATTGTTGTGTATTTAATTTTTAAAGCCAAGTCGAATTACTCAGCTGGGCCGTACCTTTTGGTGCTGTCTTGGGATTCGTGCAAATTGAAATTGTTGCATTTTGATCAGTTTAAGGGTTCAATGTTGGTCGCCTAGGTTCTCCAAGTGCATTGCAATTTACGGTATATAAATCGGATGTCTGTTGAGGGAGTTATGAGCAATTCTTCCATTTTGTAAGCTGCTGGTCATATGTTTAAAATGCAGATCTGTTTGGGACAGTTCTAGCAATCTGCATCATTCTGATTTGTAATTGGCATTGTGGATTCCTTTGAGCTTGTAGCAGAAATAATGTTGAATACTCTATCTGGAAAGAATTTAATATATTGACATTGCAGGCAATAGTTATATATTGTAAACTGGCAGTAGTACTGACCAGTATCCTTTAATATTGCTTTGTCATTAATTGTAATTCACGTTCTTGCTTTCAATACTAGTGAATTAGTTATAACTCCGCCCTATGGTAGCTACTTCCCATTCTGGGTGAGCAAGCACATTCTGGGTGTTGAGTAGTTTCAGCTTTCAGCATTTTCATTTCAAGCTTTGCTTTCTGTAATCACTCCGTCATATGGTCGCCCCTCACTCCGCATTGGATTGGGTAGCACATACTTGACGTTGAGTTCCTTTCTGTATTTAGAGTAGAAGATCCTCTGACCAATGCTCGCCATCATCGGCGCCATTCTGGTTAGAGTTGTTTCTTCACGTTTTGGTTTATCCATCTAACCTTAACGGGTGCACTGTTGGTAATCTGTTAATTGAAAAACAAAAATTGGCTTGGAATATTTCAATTCAAGTACTTACAATTTCATTTGTTCATTGAAGAGTAACTGATTAGGGATGAAGAAGGCAGACAACCTAAAACATTCATAGCACAATTCACCTTCTATCCCATGTAGACCCTAAGTATTAGGAGTATCCTTCAATGAAATTGGACCAAATTGTACCTAGTGGAGCAGCTGCACCCATGGAGGATGAAGTGGTTGATGCAGATGGCCTCAATGATTTACCCCTAGTTGGTGAGCTTGAGAGTGACACTTATTTGGAGAGCATCATAGCTGACGAATTTGAAATTGATGACATAGCCCATGTAGGAGTGGAGCTTGATTCATTGGATGGCATAATTTAGATCTATCATTTAATATTTTTTTTTTTTGCATGCACTTTATCATCATTTGAATACCTAGTATGACCTCTTGCGAAACATCCCAAATAACATACAAAAGGATGCCCTAATTTCTGATTTATAATTTCTGCTTAAACCCTAGTGCACTGATGTAATTTTCTGAGTTTTATAGTGCATGAACAATAGTACATAATGCAACCAAAAGATAGAAAAACTTGTTGCAGATAACAGTAGCATTAAATCACCAACATGGCATGATTAGATCCTTCAATATGAACAACAAATGTCTGATATAAACCTTGAGTTTGTTGCTACAGAATATGAATGCAAATTACAAAGTAAAGTGGGCTTCAAACATGCGCCACAACATGAAGAAACCCCAATAATGCAAATGCAACTAACCTTAGCTGGGAAAACCCGCTCCAGCTACAAATATGCAACTAAATGATGAAGAAACAACTGAAACTACCCTACCAAGGGTGCGCTGGCCTGCTGGACTGATGTTAGGGTTTTGCCACCCTAGAAAATCTGATTTAGAACCTCCAACTTGCACAACTCCCCCTTCAAATCAGAAATCTAAATGCTGAAGCAAACTAACATAAAACTAGCAATTATCTCCATTGAAGCACATAGGAACCTCTGTCATGAAGTCCTCCTTGAAAGAAGCTACGGTTTTGTCCAACTTCCTCTTGATTCTCAAGGGTTTTCATCCTTACAGAATTCGCCACTAAGAAGAGAAGAAAAGCAGATATAATTCGATTGATGATTAATGCCTCCAAACTCACCTTGTATAAATACACATCTCCTTATAACTCCCAATCTGGTCGACCTAGGTTTTGAAAATTTGAATTGTTTTAATTTATTTTTAAGCCTCCTTTTCTTCCAACTCCCAATTTATATTTATTTTATTTTTTATTCTTCTCCTTATTCCTCCAAGGGTCATCTAAGCCCATATGTATATAAAATATATTTTGGCATAAATATTTAAATGTTTTTCCCTCCTTTTTGGGCACCCAAACACAAAATAATAAAATATTTATTGATATCTGATTTTCGCACAAGGGACATTACATCTTGTCTCAAGACTCTTGAAAGTTGACACTATATTTAATATTAGTCTTTGTGAGTTATTCACTTATAGACAATATTATTTAAACTTGAAAGTTCAAGGTTTTGAATCTTAATTGTTTATCAGTTAAGACATTATTTCGTGATACTAATACTCAAAGAAATATAAAACAATTAATATTTTCCTCTTGTTGAACTTGACATCTATTTAAAAATTCATTATTAGGGCTACATGGGAGAGAAGGTAAGTGCGCATGAATGTACTAGGTTATCTGCCTTCTTCACCCCTAATCGGTTCCTCTTTAATGAACAAACGAAACCATAAGTACTCGAATCCTCTCACAAGTTGAAGAACTAGTTACTTGTGAAAGTAATCTTACTGCAAATGACTATAATTCAAGTGCTTCTCCTCCATGGTTCCACCACCACTCTATTGGGTCTTTCCTTGCAACATGTTACATCCCTTTTGTCTTGAACAAGATTATGGCAATGTAATTATGGTCATTATGTTAGTTGTGATTAACTACCTTTCATGAGAATGTGAAACTGGGAAAGAAATTTTTCATTTACTTGTTATAACTGTAATTATGGATGATTTCCTTATATATGTAGTATATAGTGAATGTGTTGAAGAGTTTTTATTTGACAAATGATTTCGAGAACGGTCTAACCCTATTTCTTTGTCAAGTGGTTGCAGGATTGCCAACACCGAGGGGAAGGGGAATATCATCAAGGAGAGGTCGTAGTCTATAAAGGATCAAATTACCATCAAGCCATGAGTTGGAGTAAGGTGGCTACAATGAAGTCATAACTTTAAAACAAAGCAATGATAATTGTTCACCATCATTCTCCTTTCAAAGTCATGTAGTAAACTTTTGGAGCACATCTTAAGAAATAATAAATGAATAAAAATATTAAGCTAATAAAAATATCAGCCCTAAATCCGATGAATAGATATTAAGGTTAATATTAATAAAATTAGTTGATGCTTGGATTGTTTATATTTCCTGTTCGTTATTGTAAAGAAATCTTTTGTAAGGAAAACTAGTTAGTTTCCCTTCAGCTAAATCTGGTAGTTATGTTGATGTTATTGAGCAGCGTCGGGATTATCTTCCAACCCAATCTCCTTTGCATTGATGGATAAATTAAATAACAGCCTTTGGCTATTTAATTTATGATGATATCGGTTATGAGGAGGTGCCTCATTTATTTAATAATTAACTAATTTCTTGAAGCCGACTTATCATCCGCCACCTTGAAGAGATGCGATTTCTTTGAGTCCGACTTCATGTTTTATGGAGACGTGATCTTTGGTGAAGGCCGACAGGAAGTCTTGAAGGGTCATGTCCTCTCCTTCCCTCTTGTATAAATGATCGATGCTCTTTCATTGCTAGTCATATTCATATTCATCATAGTTCGATTATCATTCTTGTGCGAATTCATTGGCTATGTGTTTCAAGTGAGATTTACTTCAAGGGCAGATCAATATATTGAATAAGGCAGATCGTAGCATTGAAGGAGGTCAAGTTTGCTATCAGCAAGTTGCATTATATTGCTCTGTATTAGCATCAGATTGTGGTGCTCTTAATTGGCCTCCATATCGGCCTCTTTGTAAAGGAGACATTCATTGATATTCAATATATAAGTGATATATTGTTGCTGGGTTTTTCTCCCGCAAGTGGAGGGTTTTCCCAGGGTATATGTTGTGTTATTGTGTCTGATTTTGAATTAAATTTATGATTTTACATCTGATCATAAAATCTAGCATGGTATAAGAGCGGGTATAAGAAAGATCGTGATCAGATTTAGTCAAGCAGCAATATCCTCCATTCTTATTCTCATCCTTGATTGCATCTATCTTATCGTCAAGATGGTGAACGGGCTCAAGATCGAAGATAGGGTTGAGGGTGCATCTAACTTCACATCTTGGAGGTTCAGAGTCATTGTTGCCTTGGAGGAAAATGAGTTAGCAGCGTTCGTGGAGGGCGAAGTTCCCAAACCATCCAATGAGAATGAGAATTTACAATGGAAAAGAAATGGCACTAAGGCAAAAAAGATGTTGGTGGATTTCGTGAAAGACCACATTGTGCCAATTATCTCCAAGTTAAAATCTACAAGAGATATGTTCAAGACTTTGGAGGAGATGTATGAGATCAACAACACAAGTCGAGCTCTTGCATTAAAGCAACAACTTCATCATGTCAAGATAGCGAAAGGAGAATCCGTCATCTCATACTTCATGAAGATCACCGAGTGGAGAGATCAGCTCTCTACTATTGGGCATATTGTTGATGACAAGGATTTGACCATGTTGGCTCTTAATGGTCTTCCTTCATCTTGGGAGTCATACATTCAAGGAATAAATGCAAGATCAAAACTCCCTAAGTTTGATCGGTTGAGAGCAAATTGTATTCAAGAAGAATCAAGGTTGGTTGCGAGAGGTATTGGTCAAAGCTCTACTAATGAAGACATTCATGTTCTTGCCGCACAATCCTTGAAGAAGAAAGGGAAAGAAGGAAAGAAAGGCTATTTCAAGAGGAACAAAGATAAAGGATCTAATGGTGCTCCTGCATTCAAGAAGAAGGACCTCTCTCGTGTTCAATGCTTTAGATGTGACAAGTATGGTCACTATGCAAAGGATTGTCCAACCAAGCCTAAGCAGCAGGCTTCCATTACAGATGTTGATGAGATCTCTCCGCAGAAGGATTCAGGTGGGTTCCTATTCTATCCTGCTCTTTCAAGCAATGTGCCTACCGACAACAATACTTGCTTGATTGATAGTGGTGCCTCTCGCCACATCACCGAATTTAGAGAGCATCTAACTGATTTAGTGGAGAGAGATTCTAGTGTTCAAGTAATTATTGGAGATGATGCTAGTTATTCTGTGAAAGGAGTTGGGACCTCCTCTCTTCACTTGGATTTTGGCATTTCCTTACAGTTGAGTGATGTTCTATTTGTTTCGGGTATCAAGCGAAACCTTGTCTCTATCTCAGCCCTGGAGGACAAGGAGTATCAAGTTGCATTTTCAAAAGCTAAAGTTCTTACATGGCCAAAGAACTTATTGTGACGTTTTTCACACATCGCCCCATTGCAAATGGGGACCCCCTAATTTTTGGCTTTGCTTTTCGGTCATTTTGTTGTTGTCTCTCTTTTCTGCTATCTGTCTTTCCGGGATTGCACCCGTCTCTAAGCTAAAGCCTAAAATTGACCAAGTCTGAAAATTAGGGTTTCATCTTTCCTGGTCAGTCCGAGGTCGAATAGGGTGAATAAATTGAAGATTGAGCTTAACATTGTTGTCAGCATGTTTCCAGCAGGCCCTCAGCGAATTTTCATCTGATTCTGAGGTACTTACTATTTTTAGTAAGTGTGAAATTACAGCAAAAAGCATTTTTGAAATTCCGACAATACACAGATTCGCATCGCTACTCGTGTGCAAAATTTGAGCGAAAAAGACAACTTACTATTTTTAGCAGTCCAGCTTCCGGAAATTTCAGGGTTCAGATGCAGAGTTTTCTTTGCATGTCTGGATATTCCTTCTGGGTTTTTCGAGACCTTCGCAGTGGTATAACATGCAAAACGAGACGACAACTTTCAATTCGGTCTTCCGAGGCTATTTTTAGGGTTTGCATGTCAGGGTTTCTTTTGCATGTCGGATGATTCCTGATGGGTTTTTCGAGAGCTTCGCAATGGTATGACATGCAAATGAAGATGATCACTCAGTAAGGAACTTACTATTTTTAGCAGGTGTGTCCCGGCAACCGCTTCCCAGCAGTTCAGAATCACAGGCTGATTGCAATGCAGCAGAAACGAGTACAAACAGAGATCATTGGATATGCATGCAAAGCAAATTAGGGTTTCCGACTTCGGGGCCTGAAAAGAGGGGTAAAAAGTCAAAATTTTCGAAAACCGATGTAAACCACCACGATCAGCATCCTTCAGGCTATCTGCTGGTAAAATTTCAAGTCAAACGGAGCACTTACTATTTATAGTAAGTCAATTTGGAAACAGGCTAAAAACAGCAAGTCAGGTGCATACGCTAATGTCAGCAGTCAGGTCACGTGGTGAGGAGCGCCTCATTCAAGTTTCAAGTCAATCGGAGCAGTGGAGCTATCAGAAGCAAGCATTTGCTATTTATAGTAAATCATCTTCAGAAATGGGCTAAAAATAGCAGGCTGACTAAAAATGGCAATGTCGACAGGACAACAAGGTCATGAGGATGCAGTGTGCAAAATTTCAAGTTGTTTTGAGCTTCAGAGATGCAAAATCAGAGGGCTTACTATAAATAGCAGGGCATGAAAAACTGGCAAAAACAAGGAAAAATTCTAAGTCTGGAACTTCATCCTGCAGCCACGGCAAAATACGCCCAGGAAGATGAGGAAGCATGAAAATTTCTAAGTATGAAGCTCGTCCTCCACCATGTCCAAAATACGCCCATCCAGCAATGAAGTCAAGGAAAGTCAACAAAGTTTATCCACCTCCTATGCCAAAATGCGCCCACCTTGAAGCATGAGAGTTAAAAACAATTCTAAGTGTTGAATTCGTCCTTCTCACCCCCCAAAATGCGCCCATCCTGCAGCTGGGAGAAAATGCGCCCAAAAAAAAGAAGTGAGTCAAAGCAGTCAACAGTTTTCATCCTGCTCCTATGGCAAAATGCGCCCAGCTCAAGGTCTCATGTTGCAAAATTTTCTAAGTGTAAGTTTTCATCCTCCTCCACTAGTAAAATGCGCCCATGCAAGAATAAGCTAGAAAAAGTCAAAGAGTCAACAGTTTTCATCCTCCTACTAGGCCTAAATGCGCCCAAAAGAGAGCATGTCAAGACAAAACAAGGAGAGAATATTCCAAGAGGTCAAGGCGTGGGAGGTTTCATCCTGCTTGCATGGTAAAATGCGCCCAAATGGGGCCATGTGAAGACGAAATTAAGGAAGCTCAAAAGTCACTTGTTGGGCGTTGAAAGTCTTCATTCTCCTGAGTATGAGAAGTGCGCTCAAGTGAGTATAGGTTGGTGAGTGATAAGTTAGGCGTTGAAAATATTCTCCATGACAAAGAAAATGCGCCCAAAGTAATTCAAGTGTGTAAGGTGGTGGGTGATGGAAAATAAAATATGCTAGGGGTGGTTTTATCCTTCATCAATTGTCAAATGCGTTGATGATAATTGCTAAGGCGTTGGAAATTTTATGGAGAATAAAATACAAAGGATGAATAATACATGCCTAGGCGTTGAAATTGCCAGATGAAAAATAAAATATGTTAAGTGTGATGTGCTAAGAGAAGTTGATGAAATTTTCTCACCACTGGCAAGATGGATTGAAGAATGAATAAAATTTTCTAAGGGAAAATTTTTCAAAAGAAATGCTAAGTGATTCAAAAAATTTCTAAGGCACAAAATGTTCTCCCTTAGAAAAATGTCTAAGTCTGGAGAGGTGATGGAATTTTCCTGAGGCGTGAGCAGAATTGTCTGAGGTGAAGTCAGAGAATGCCAGCTGCACAGGCTGATAAATAATTTTCAAGTCAGAGCAACAAGAAATGTTCACAGGGATGAGGAGCTTGAATAAATTTGTAAAAAAATTGTTTTTTTTCCAAGGTGCAAAATTCAAGAAAATTAAATGAACCCGTTCGTTGTGTACCCATGCATTCGACACGTTCTGGAGAAAATTTTCTTCTGGGTATTGAAGATTATCGATGAGGAGTTGATTTTAAAGTCTTCCACACTTTGCCGAGGCCTTCAAGGTGAATATTTTTGATGAGCACCAGGTTGATGAATTTCCTAAGTAAAAGTTTGAAAATTTTTCCAAGGCAAGGAAAGAAATGTTTGTGAAGATAAAATGCCTTGGTGGATGAATATGAAGTTGGGCACCTAGATGATTTTTGATCGAGTTCCTGATGAAAGCATTTTTCTCAAGCCTAAATTGGATGAAATATCATAGTGAAGTACACCTAGGCAGAGTGCAAGATGGGTTGGAAAATTTGGCTAAGGCATGAAGAATCATGAAGAAAGCAAAGTTGTGCTGGAGGAAAAACGATGAGCCCTTGAGGATCAAAACGTGAAAATCAGGTAAGTAAGTTAAGATTATATTATGAAGTATTCTAATACTCTTCTCCTCGCTTGTTTTGCAGGAGGAATGTTGAGGCCAGAGCACGATGACTTGAAGTGGTGAAGCACGATGATATTACAACCTTCGGAGCAAGATTAAGTTACGAGTTTCACATGAAGGAAGAAAGTTGCAAGAAAATGGCTAAGTGTTAGCTCAAGTGACAAGGAAGTTGAAGAACAAAAGTCAAGAAGAAGATCGAGAACAGTGTGAACGCATCTACAAATGGGAATCTTCTAGAAGGATGGTGGACATTAATGCCTCATTTATTACCCCACTCTTCTTTGTGGCGGTTTTTAGGGCAAATTTTGTTTAGGGCTGAGGTGGCACGATCCTGGCCATCCAGCCGATTGTAATCTGAGCCGTCCGTTGGACTTGGCCAACTATAAAAGGGGGAGTCCCCCTCATTTGTAACTCATTAGAGTAGAAGTCGGAGTAGAGAGACAACTAGGTGATAGCTTAGGAGTAACTTAGTATAGATTGATAGTGTAGTTTGAAGAAGAGGGAAAGTTTTCCCTTTGAAAACTTTGTAAGAAATTGTTGTGAACACTCTCTCAATAAAAGAGTTTTTCATTGATGGTGAATTTCGTCTTTGTTGCGAGTAGCTAGCAAGGTTTCTTCGTCCTTCCGATTCAAATGGTAGCGTAAAATAGTTCTAAGTAGTATAATTTTCATTCCATGCAATTAGATGTTAACTGTGGAATTTGGTGTTTGATATAAGCAACTTCGTCTATCCCTACCACTAGTGTATTTGCTGATGGTGAATGCACCTTGTGTGGTCAACTGGAATATCATGTACTTAACTTCAATCATAGTTTGAATAATGGTATGCGTTGTTGTGACGGTATCTTTATGTCAAGTGGTGGTTTGAACATCTTTAGTCATCTCCCTTGAAGATTGCACCGACTCTGTGGAACTTGTCCGATGCGAGGCAAAGCGAAGTTTGGTTGAAGTTTGTTGAAGTTGAGCTCCATATCCCGCACTTAGAATAGATTTAGACTCTCTAAACCCTACCCCATTTCAATTCAGTACTTTCTGGTTAGAATAGGAAACCCGTGCTTCATAGACAAATCTTTCTAGCATTTGAATTCCTTTCTCCACTGCCGAACAATTCCGTAAGTCCCCTTGAAATACCAGCAAATCACATCGAGCCAACTGAGCCTATTCGCACTAAAAGAACCTTGGAGTTGAACGCATGAACTTTCTTGCAATCTTGGCATGCGGAATACTTTGATCAAGAGAGAATAGGGTAGCCGTTGGCGACTTTATTCTGCGTTGGTGCGGTCACGAAAAACACATCAACAGAACTCAAATATCAAGTCTGCTCGGGTGATTGGAGTTCGACATGAAAGCTTCTACAAACCTTGCACCCGTCCACTTCAGGCTCTATTGCATGATTCATCAAGTTTGTGTGAACTTTGGCATAGAAGATTGGCTCACTTCACTTTCGAGCACTACCTATCATGGAGAAGATGGTCACTGGCCTTCTGAAACTCAACCAGGAGCATGAAGGCATTTGCAGGGGTTGCGCATTGGGTAAGAATACTAAAGGTCCATTTCATAGTAGTGAAAGTAGAGCTAAATGTATTCTAGATCTTATTCATTCTGATTTATGTGGTCCAATGTTTGTTGCTTCTTTGAGTGGTTTCTTGTATTACATTATTTTTATTGATGACTACTCTAGAAAGACTTGGATTTATTTCTTGAAATCTAAAGAATCTGAGGAAGTATTAGAGAGGTTCAAAGATTTTAAAGCTCAGGTAGAGAACTTGTCCAGGAAGAGAACTTGTCCAGGAAGAGGATCAAAGTTTTGAGATCCGATAACAGAGGAGAGTACATTTCCGGTAGACTCTGTAACTTTTGCATTGAAGCAGGGATTAAGAGGGAGTTTTGTGTCCCTTACAATCCTCAACAAAACGGTGTTGCAGAAAGGAAGAATAGATCTATTGTAGAAGCAGCCAAAGCCATGATTCATGACCAAGATCTGCAAACCTTCATTTGGGTTGAAGCTTCTAGGACAGCTGTTTATGTTCAGAATAGAAGCCCTCACCGCATTTTGGAGAACATGACTCCTGAAGAAGCATTCACAGGGGTGAAGCCGGAAGTAAGTCATTTGAGGATCTTTGGTTGTCTAGTGTATGTTCATGTACCGAAAGATAAAAGGATAAAGTTGGAACCTTCTGGCAAGAAGGGGATATTTGTAGGCTACAGTGAGTCTTCAAAAGCTTACAGAATATACATTCCAAGCCATAAGTTGACTAAGATCAGTAGGGATGTTACATTTGAAGAGGATGTTGCATTCAGGAGATCCAAGCGCATCCACATGGAGATAGACAATGAAGATCAAGAGTCTCCTCAAGATATGGAAGTTGACCATACTCCTGAGATTCAGAGGGAGGCAAATGAACCCAAAGAAGATGATGATCCAATTGAGCCTTTGGAACCTACTGATGGGCCTACAGATATTGTGATTGATCGTAAGAGACCTCTTTGGGCTAGGCAAACAATGCAGGAGGCAGAAAGGTTTGCAGCCCCGAGAGGAACATTCAGAGAAAGCAAGAGACCTCATAAGTTTTCAAGCTATGTTGCTTTGATGAGTCAAATTATTGAGTCAGAACCTTCCAGTGTTGAGGAAGCTACTAGTCAACAAGTATGGAAAGATGCCATGGCTGAAGAGTATCAATCCATTCTCAAGAATGATGTTTGGGACATCGTACCTTCTAAGTGGCTCTTCAAGATCAAGTATGCGGTTGATGGGAGCATCGAGAAGTACAAGGCTAGGTTCGTGGCTAGAGGATTCTCTCAGAAAGAGGGAGTTGACTATGAGGAAACCTTTGCTCCAGTTGCTCATTATACTTCAGTCAGGACCATCATTGCTATTGCAACATCTAAAGGATGGAAGATTCACCAAATGGACGTGAAGACAACATTTTTGAATGGTGTAATCGAGGAAGAGGTATATATTGAGCAACCTAATGGCTTTGAGGTGCATGGGAAGGAGTCTCATGTTTGCAAGCTGAAGGACTTGTATGGTCTTAAGGAGGCTCCTCGTGCTTGGTACGAAAGGATTGATCGTTACCTGATGACCTTCGGCTTCACCAAGAATGATATTGATTCAAACCTATACTTCAAGGTAATTGATGGCGAAGCATTAATCTTGGTTCTCTATGTTGATGATTTAATTCTTACTCGAGAAGATCACCTCATTATCAAATGCAAGGAGTTTAGCTTATGAATTTGAAATGAAGGATCTTGGTCTCATGCACTACTTCCTTGGTTTAGAAGTATGGCAGAAGCCTGATGAGATCATTCTAATTCAAGGGAAGTATACCATTGATATTTTGAAGAGATTTGGTATTAGAGATTGCAAACCCATGCCTACACCTATGGAGACCAACTTGCATAAGTTCAAAGAGGTTGCAGCTAGTTAAAATCTGGTGGATCCTACTATGTACAGGCAATTGATTGGATCGTTGATGTATCTAGTCAATACTAGACCGGATATTTGCTATGCAATGAGTGCACTTAGTCAATTCATGCGTGAACCAAGGCAAATACATATAGTTGCAGCAAAGTATATACTGAGATACTTGCGTGGCACAGTTGGGTATGGCTTGAGATATTCTTTTGGTGTGGACTTGAAGCTGCATGGATATACTGATTTTGATTGGGCTCTGGATGTTGCTTTAGTTTGGGGTCTACGATGATATCCTGGTGTAGCAAGAAGCAGTCTTTTGTAGCACTAAGTACAGCAGAGGCCGAGTATATTGCAACTTGTGTGGCAGATCGAGAAGCAATGTGGCTTCGGAAGCTCCTTGCAAGATTATTTGGACAATCGATGGAGCCAACTGTCATTCATTGTGATAATCAAAGTTGTGTGAAGCTTTCCGTCAATCCAGTGTTTCATGACAAAACTAAACATGTTGAGATCAAATACCACTATATCAGAGATATGGTATTGAGGAAAGCGATCCAGTTGAAGTACCTCAGCACTGATGAGCAGACGGCAGACATTCTCACCAAGCATCTCTCTAGGATAAAGTTTGTGTACTTTCGAGACAAGCTTGGTATGGTGGAGAATGAAGCCCTAGCTGAGAAGGAGTCTCAGTATCAGTGATCTTCTTTAATGTGTTTCTCTCTGTGAGAGGGATTTGAGGTGCAAGCCCTTGTTAATGCATTTCTCTTTGAGAGAGATTTGAGGTGAAAGCCCTTGTTTCCACCCTCTAGGAGTAGCCATGGTGGATGTCATGTGTGTGACTCCATGACAACATCACGTGAGAGAGTCCGTGATGATTTTCTTGTACTTGTGTTTTTCACCCTCTGGGAGTAGCCATGGTGAATGTCACGATGAGGTGACAACATCACATTGAGTGATGAGCACTTGTGCACATTTACCATTCATGGGAGTAGCCATGGTGGTTCATATCACGATGAGGTGATATGTTTTCTTTCGACATATGGGAGCAGCCATTGTGGTTGACATCATGATGAGGTGATATGTCTTATGCAGCTGGAAGTATCCTCCCTAGCTGAGAGGGAGTGTTGATGTTATTGAGCAAGGTCGGGATTATCTTCCAACCCGATCTTCTTTGCATTGATGGATAAATTAAATAATAGCCTTTGGCTATTTAATTTATGATGATATCGGCTATGAGGAGGCGCCTCATTTATTTAATAATTAACTAATTTCTTGAAGCCAACTTATCATCCGCCACCTTGAAGAGATGTGATTTCCTTGAGGCCGACTTCATGTTTTATGGAGACGTGATCTTTCGTGAAGGCCGACAAGAAGTCTTGAAGGGTCACGTCCTCTCCTTCCCTCTTGTATAAATGATCAATGCTCTTTAATTGCTAGTCATATTCTTATTCATCATATTTCGATTTGTTGGTTGGAAATTTTGTATTCTTGTGAAAGTATACAAAATGGTGATTTCAACCACAGCACGTGAGTTTGAACTCTCCTAATTAAGGGAAGGCTCCCCCTTTTAACAAAATAAAATTGATATGGGTAGGACAGCAATCGTTCCTCTTGTTTCAGGAAAGATTACGTTCTTCTCTCTTCACAGAAAAGAAACAGTAAATGTTACTAAAACTTATTACAACAGCTATGCAGTGAAATTAAGAGAGAGGAAATAAAGTTTCCTGAAAGCACAAAGACTTCCGTTACTTCCTCCGGGACGGGAAAACAATTCAATAAGCACAAAGTCTTGAAGAATGAAATCCTATCAACCTTTTTCAGAACGATTACTTGATGAAAAAGTACAATATAAAACAGCTCAAAGACTGTAATTACAATGTATCTTTTAACTACTCTAAATGAGAAATACTATGAGCACAAAGACTTATAATTCTTCTCTATTTCTAATACTAACTATGAATTCAATCTTCACATTTACAGCACAAAGTCTGCAGATATTTAAATCGAATCTCTCTCTAGCAATCTTCTACAACTCTCAAGTAATCACAAAATGATGCCCCAAAATGACATAAGAACATTAAGGATGCAAAATGAGAATTCAGCTCAAAGTCTGAAATTCCAGCTTCTTGATATTACTTGAAAATTCACAATATTCCACTATAAAGCTCAAAGACTTTATGAGTACAAAATTCTGCAGAGTTTTCTTGCTTGCTAAAAAGATATCTATTACAATAGACCCCTCAAGTATTTATAGGAGGAAGGTCTGGAGAAAAAGGTGGGAGGATCTCAACAAACTTGAGAAAATCTCTCAACCGATAACTAATTGCGATTGACTTATTCAAAATTACAATCCAAATTGTGATTTGTCTTGTAAGATTTACATGTAATTACATTTTTGAAAACTGCAAGGAAAGAACACTTGCAATTGCAAAATTTGTTTTTACATATATTTTGTCGAAAGTAAAAATACATAAAACAATCTAAAATTTCAATCTGTTTCATTCCTATCATTGAAAGATAAGAATTTGTTGATGATGGTCTGCAACTCATTCGGATCTGGACCCAACGTGTTCTTGGCCACTGCAACTGTCTTCAAGATTACATCAAAGTATCTGATTGTTGCTAGTCTATGCTCCTCATAAGTAGTTTGCATTTTCTCAAGGATTGTCTGATGATTGACAAGCTTTTGAATTGAATCCATAGAAAACTGCTCTGATTCCATTTGTTGACGAAGATTGGCTGCCATTTCGGAAATAACTGAATCAGCTGCAAGTAATTCATCTTCTTGATTTAAAACTGTACAAGAGATCTTCTCAAAACTTGAAAGAATATCCTGCTGAACTTCATCATTCATTTCTAAAGTGGCCTGGATATCTTTGATAAGATCTTGAATGACCAATGATCTATTTGTCATAAGTTCCTCAAATTCTATGTACTTCTCTCTATTTGCCAAGATCGAGTTGTTGCATAGAATTTGTAACTTGACTTGATCAATCTCATGCCAGATTTTTAAATCTTTCTCAAGCGATTCCAAACTCTGCTTGAAGGCTTCCAAAGTCTGATTTAGCTTTATCTTTGCTATTCTGACATTTTTGAGAACTTGCAAGGTCTTCTCAATCATTGGAATACTTTGATCAATCAGCTGAGCTATCCATGAATCAACTGCCTTGGCCTTTTGTGCAATTCTTTCTAATTGCCTAACTGATTCATTAGGAGGAGCTGTAGATAGAGAATCAACTGCCTCTGATGATCCTGTAATCCTTTGAATGACTGAAACCAGCTGAGCATTGTCTTCTTTGAGCTTTTCCTTTTTAGCTAAAAGCTCATTATAGCTTTGTGTCAAAATCGCCACTGAACTTTGAGCATCCTGCATCATATTGGCATGAGTTTGCTTGCCCAATTCCACTCTTGTGAACCTGTAATCAGATACCTGCATTTCTTCATGTGGTTTGTCAACAAGACGCTCTGCAATCTCAGCATATTTCATTCTATTGCTGTCAACAAAAACTTGTGAGACCGTTTTAGCTTTCTTTGCAACCATCGGTTTTGATTTCTTCGATTTTTGAAAATCAAAAATATCAGGAGACACTGCTTGTTTCTTTCTTTTGGGAGCAACTGAATTCAACCATGGAGGAAGATCCAAAGTTGTCACATCTGAAATAGCAACTGTAGTCTCTATAGAAATAGCCTCAGTTTGTGATACAACAGAAATTCTAGAAGGTGCCTCGGTTTGTACAGCAACAATGTTTTGTTTAGAAGACAAACTACAACTAGGATTGGCCATGAAGGAATCAAAACTTGTTACAGATGTATCTATTTCCGGAAGAGTCATTTCTGACATGGCTGGAAAGATTGGATTTATGTCAAAAATACTCTTGAAGTTATCGGGCAAGCTTCTTATGGGAGTATTCATTACTGATGAAGGTTGATGACAAGTCTCTTGTGGTGGAATAGAAGGAACGAAAACGGTGGAGAAGGAATCAACATCACTGTCGATAGGGGACATAGGAGATATGACTGATTCTAGTATTGGAGCTTCAATGTGAGGAGTTATCTCACTTAGAATAGTAGAGGTCTCAAGAACCTCGTCTTCTTCTTGCTGATCCAAAACTTGAATCTGCATTTCATTGACTTCCTTACCCTTTAGTGTTTCCCTATCCAATGGTTGTTCTGGAGCTCTGCTTACTTTCAGCTTGATTCTGGTACTTGAAGAGGAAGCTCCTTCTTTTGATTGTTCTCTGATTTCTGATTTCAATCCTCTAGTACCAGCTGGGTCATCTTCAGCTCTAACTTTGATTTTGATAGTCTTGACACCTATACTTTTGAGCCAAGAGTTGGTGTTCGCCAAGACTGATTGAAATCTATCAAAGATAGAGACGGATTCCTTTTGAGACCACTGAATTGCAGGAATAGGGGCATTAGCAACTCCTTGTTCTTCGTATTCAGGATCTAAAATCTGCCTATCATCAATTACTCCCTCTGGAATTAAAGTCAGATTTAGATCAATAATTTGCTCCAAAGTTAGCCTGCAGTAATCCATTTTGTATATATCCTTTTCTCTCCGGAGGTCTGCCCAAATGTCTTCAATGCGGTGAACATGAGTGAAGGCTCTTTTTATTTTATCTTTCATCCTTCTGTAATCAAAATCCACTCTAGCTTGGAATCTCTTCAATGTTATCTCCTGAAGTTCAGTCTCCATTGCTTTGGCTCTTGAAGAAGTTGTCAGAGAATATCTGCCGATTACCAATGGATTATGTGAAGAAATACCAATTCCAGACTTATGTTGCGTAGCTTGACGTGAATGAACTGCCATCAACTGTCTTCCCAGCTCCATCAGAATGATCTTATCAGTCGAATATCTTGGAAGCATATAAGGTTGGTCTTCAAAGCATCCAACTCTCATATAAGTGAAGGTAGGAAATTGAAGAAACAAGCAGCCATACTGATTAACTTTATTCCAAGCTGCCTCAGATACCCTGTTATTTGCTAGTTCTTTGTCAAACAAACACATAAAATAACCAAAGAAGGCATCTTGAACCCTTCTATAATGCGCTCGACTTGGAATAAAAGTCAGCTGATCATAATATTTCCATACAGGTACCAACGATTTGTCACCTTCAGGAGATAGGCCTGGAAAATGTCTCAACGAAGCTGCTATATAAACCAAGTATGAATTCATATAGAAGGTAAGAGTGGTAGGAACCTGTGCAAGCTGTTCACACAAACTGTCACTGATTATTTCTCCCCAGAATATCGGATGATGTGCTTTTTTAATAACTACCATGAACTTATACATCCAGTTTTCAAACACATTAGAAACCTTCAACCCTGCTATTCTGCTCACAAGAGTGATCATATCATTAATTTCCTCTATGAAATCAGACCGATACAACTTGGGTATATGGGTGACACAAGGTCGTGATTTGAGAAGCCACTTAGAATTGATATGTCTAATACAATCACTCTTTTTCTGCTCAAAATGTCTGTGAGCACTCTTCAATGAGATCTCTGAATATGTAGTTGCATCAGGAACTCTGAAAACTCTGTTGATTGTTTCAGCATCAAGTCTGATAACCACGTTGCCATCATCGTCCTTGATTGTTCTGGATTCTTTATCAAAGTGTGCTGCACATGCAAGGACGAATTCTGGTTCTAGGGCAGCAACAGGAAAAGAGGACACCAGATGAATATGACTCCTCAGCAATTTTTGCATATCAGAAGAAGTAGATTTCTCAGCTCTCTCAAGAAACTCGGACATATCAATATGCCCTATTTCTGTGTCTTTGATCTCATCGATATTTGAAACAACGTGAGACGGAGAAATCTCATTCTGATATTTATCAAACTTGTATTTCATCTTTTTGCTTTTACGAGAAGTTGGCTCGTCTGTCATTGAACAGGAATCTGCAAGACTGCGCTGAAAACCCCATAAGGTCAGAACATCATCAGCATCAACGTGAGTGGACATGGCGAAACTCAAACCCTAGAACAATGAAATGGACTTTGGAAAAAAAATGGAAAGCGGATGAATACGAATTCGAAATGGATGAAATAATGGCAGGATGGTGGCAGTCAAAAATAACAAGTTGTCTTCTTGAAACAGCAGCAAGACAAAGAGATTTTTGGCTTTGGATTTGGAATTTTGTCCAAAAAGGTCAACTTTTGTGCTTTTTAAGGCATTTCGGGTTTTTGAATGACTTTAACAATTTCGGAACTTTTTGAAAGTTTAACAATTTTTGCTTTTTGCAATTTCGGGATTTTAAAGAGCTTTGACAATTTCTACAAAGGCAGTCGGGATTTTTTGAAAAGTTTAACAATTTTTCAATTTTGCAATTTTGAAAATTGTTATTTCAATTGCAAATCCCGAAATTGTATTTTGGAGTTAAAAACCCGAAAGGTAACACAAAGTGAATTACTTGTGGAAAGTGATAATGGATGATTGGAAGTGAATAGATGTAAATGAAATGGTAAACGGAAGCCTTATTATTTGAAAAGATGGATGAAAGCATAATGAAGGAAAAGTTTATTGCTGGAATGAAATAATGGAAAAAAACGCAGTTTTATTATAAGGCATTTCAAAGAGGAAAAATGCGTTATGTATGATGGAAGTATGGAGGTATATGAAATTAGATGGAAGGCAAAATTTCAGTGAGATGAAGGAGAGGGCGCGTATGATTTATGAAGAGAATATAACAAATGAGGGATGTGTATTAAGTAAAAGGCGGATTAAAAATAACAAGAAACGCATTTTGTATGGAGGCGGATGAAAAATGCGAAGTGAAAATGGAGGACGTATATTATGAAGGTAGTGAATGAGAACTAAAACGCGTTTTGATAAAACTAAAACAGATACTAATAAATATACATAAACGACCATTGGTAAAGACGGAAAAACAGAAGAAAAATGCATAAAAATAAAAAACGCGTTTTGTAAAAGACATCAAAATGTTAAAACGATATATGTAAAAGACAATGACGTTAAGAATAAGGCAATAAATAACAGTAAAACTTTGAAAGAAAGAAGAAGAAACGCGAATCATACCTGGAAACGAGTTGCAAACGAAAACTATGAGGAAATAAACCCTAGGCGCGTCCAGAAACGAAAAGGGCGATGGCTATTTACTGGTAAAAGTCCGAATTTCAAGCATTAAGGTCGACAAAATCTCCATGAAATGGGGAAGTAAAAGCAAAGAAGGATTCAACTAGCTCGAATCTGAATAGCATCGGGTTTTTCAAAGTCTTTAGCAATGTAAAATGACAGCAAAATATGAAATCGGGTTTTGAGGAAGTCATAACATGTTCATTTTGCAAAATCGGACTTTTTAGAGCATTTAACAATTGCATTTAAAACAAATTCGGGCTTTAGAGAAGCTTTTACATATGTTTGAATGAAGTCGTACCTTTTTGACCAAATAACAATTTTGCATAAAGCAATTCGGGTTTTTAAGGCTTTATGACAATTTTGCTTTTTGTCAAAAATGAAGCATAAAACAAAAATTCGGACTTTTGAGTAACTTAAGCAATTTCGGGATTTTTAAACACTTTAGCAATTTTGCTTCCAAGTCAAAATTTCCCTATTTGCTGAGTTGCTTTAAAAACCCGAAATTGGTCAAAAAGACACCAAAAATGACTCAGAAATTGACGAAAATGGAAACGAAAGAAGGAAAAAGAGTAGCCCAAAGGTTAATAAACATAAAACTGAGATTTGTCACTCTTTGCACCTCGTAATGCGTGCCTTAGAGAAGAAAAGTCTCAAATTTTATGAAAATTTTGATTGGTTATCTAAATTTTAAAACAAGTTAAAAATTCAGGATAACACGATTATCATTCTTGTGCGAATTCATTAGCTGTGTGTTTCAAGTGCGATTTACTTCAAGGGAAGATCGATATATTGAAGAAGGCAGATCGTAGCATTGAAGGAGGTCAAGTTTGCTATCAGCAAGTTGCTTTATATTGTTCTGTATTAGCATCAGATTGTGGTGCTCTTAATTGGCCTCCATATCGGCCTCTTTGTAAAGGAGACATTCATTGATATTCAATATATAAGTGATATATTGTTGCTGGTTTTTTCTCCCTCAAGTGGAGGGTTTTCCCAGGGTATATGCTGTGTTATTGTGTCTGATTTTGAATAGAATATCTGCTTATACATCTGATCATAAAAACTAACACGTTAGTCACTGAGCTTAATTGTAGATTAGTTAATATGTTACACAACATATCAAATAAGGCATCCACAATAGAAAAATCAGCTTGTCCATGTGAAAACTTATTCCACCGAGCCCTAATAATTGAAATATCCTCACCTTGGCCATGAATATTTTGTTATTGCAGCCCAAAACCCCTTCATTATCCTCTATACTCATACAAAGATCTCTCCTTGGTGATTTTTGTATCATACCACTTAGGATTTAGGGCACAAGCAACACAATGAAAGATATACAAAACAATCTCTAACATCTATTATTTTCCTAATTTTTCACACATGGAATCAATTTCTTAAGAAATCTCTCCCAAGCATGGCTTTTCTAAAACTACAAATTTGATCACCTCACAAATGGGCTGGATAACATAAACATCAAATTTAACATCAGCCCAAAAGCAATCATCAAGGACCATCCCTCTCATATCAACTACAATGTAGATTGTCTCCAAGCTGCCCATGCATCGTAGACTACTATGGAACACAAAGCTCATTTGACAACATTAGGATGGTCAAGAAGCATGAAATAAGAAACAAAGTGTGTATCAATAGGTTTAGGGAGTCCCACCTTGGTAAATTTTCGATATTGCCTTGTGTGTGGTGTTGATTACATATGAATATTTGTATTTACTATTTTCCTACCCTTTTAATGAGATCTAAAAGTGCATCACCTGTAATGTCCCTTCCAATAAATTTTAATAAACTTGCAAATTTTCTGACTTTTTTACTCACAGACATTTCGTCAAACAGTTTGCATTCAAGGGCTTTTCAAATATTTCTGAATTTTATTGTTTCAAAACAACTATCACAAATTTTCAGTTGTATAAACAATTTCATAAACACTCCACATTCAAAGGGAAATACATAGGCATTTTTTCAAACAATTGGAAAGATCTATGAACTGCATTACAACTTCAGAATATACTCATAAACTCACAGTTACATTGCTTGAATAAGGAAGTTGCCTGAATGACTGATATAGTAATAATTATATATAGCTGTATAAAATTATGACAGCCACATTTAAACTGCTGTAGACAATTTGTGCGGCTGATGAAAGTTCCTTTAATGAATCGACCAGTTGTTAATGGATTGTATATCCCAAAGACTGCATTGCCTCACTCCCAAACTGGATACCACTCCAATGCTACATTGGGATTGTTTGCTAAGTGTTTGTCATAAATGTATAACTTGCCCAGTCTATAGTTGCACACTCAGAATGAGTGAAAGAAAGCATAGAAATAGAGTGACCAATAGTAACCTTTATTCACTGCTGTTAAGATCTCAAGTAAAAGAATATAAGTTATTACAACCAAAATAGAGTCTTAACCAGTCTTTGATACTGTTACAATTGTTAACATAAATTTATGAGATAATAAATGAACTGCTAACCACAAATTTCTGCTCAATACTTCCTCCCAAAATGCATATAACAGTCCCAAACTCAAACAATAGCTACAGATGTTCAGTAAGGAGCTACGAATATTACTATAATATTGAAGAGAACTTCATTTACTTCCAAATAGATGACTGTATATTCAGAACTGAAAGATGAAGGCACAATTTGGATCGATCAGGTAGGAATGCTCTATGATCTTTATGGACTAACCAAAATCCACCTCCAAAGTGCAAAATACAACCCTATCTGGCTGCACCTAGGGTTTTGAAACCCCAAAAATCACCCAACAATGATCGATTCTCCTTTTTCTCGCACCTTTCTCCCAAAATGTGTTCATTGTTGCTAAAATCCCTTGGAAATGGTTCACTCAGTTTCTATGCAAACAATAGCTCGTGCAGTTGGGAAATATGCAGTATGAAACCCTTGTTCGGAAACCTCCCTCACACTTCAATATAAATGCAAAGAACTTCTTCAAAATACTTCACAAATTTATTGTTTGTTAAGAAGTTTTCAATAGATGTTACCTTTCAGCACTTCATGACAAATACCAATTATTGAAAGACATTTCACTGTTTCAACACAATAAATTGGATCCTCAGCACAAACCAAACTTCAAACTGTATCCTTTTAGCACAACCCATGAATCTTAATGAATCACATCATATTCACTAGGAAAGATCTTTCACTCTCGAAAACCAATCTTCGCCTTAGGGTTTCCGTCCTAGGGTTGTTGTTGAACAAACCTATTCAACCTCCACAACTGGGGTTTCAAGAAAATATTAAATAACCAAAATATCAAGAATGAGGAAATGACTTCTCTCAACCTCCTCTTATAACCCCTTGAGATCTTTTTAGAAGTTATATTTTATAATCATTTAAAAACTTTCTTAAAAAACAATATTTTATCTCTTTACAAAGTGACTATTATTTTAATTTACTTTTGAACTATATGTGTTACTCTCTAATTAAAATAATTATATTTCCACATAACCATCATGTTGCAAAAAATACTAAAATAAGCCAATTATGAATTCCGTCCATGCCAATATAACCTTAAGTTCGTAGGATATCAAACTTAATGAAGTTTGGCGCATTTCAAAAATAGCAAACTTATACAAGAAAAATGGAATGCTCCCAAAATATCTAAATTGTATGTGGAAAGTACCATGGGACTTGTCTTGATTTCCTAAAAGACTAGTGCTCTTAAAGAAAGTTGGAGCTTCCACAAATACAGGAGATGCCATAAAAAGGGGACATTACATTTTCAACAAATGCACACAACTGTTGGCAGGCGGTCAGCGCCCCCCTCGGGATTCGTGACATGGACTAACTACCTTCCGTGGATCCGTTAACTCTGACAGTTGTATCGGGCATTAACAGGTCGACCTTTTCATGCAACGGCAACCGTGGGCCCAACAATTGGTATTAGAGCCAAAGGTGTCGAGTTCGAATCACCTCGGGTAACGTTGAGGGGGAGATTGTTGGCAACTGGTCAGCGCTCCCCTCGAGATTCATAACATGGACTAACTGCCTCTCGTGGATCCGTTAACTTTGACAGTTGTACCAAGCATTAAAAGGTCGACCTTTTGGTGCAAAGGCAACCATGGGGCCAACAACATGGTATTCATAGTATATGCGTGTACTTTTATATACCAACTATGTACAAATATATCTATCGCTTTACAATAGTGGCAGCATTTGTAACAATTTAGACTACATGTGATGCCCCCACCTCCTCAATGGCATCACATTGTTGGTTTTGAATGAACTCTACATTTTGCTATTGCCTCAAACAATTTATTGCCTTCAAAAAATAAAGGCCTTTGGTTTATGTTATATGATATTAAAAAGAAAATGGTTTCTATCATTTGTCCAACCATCCATCATAATGTCGCATGCCTCTATAGACCACACCCTTTTCATTGGTGCAATTTGTTGCTCTAGTTCTTTTTTTCTCTCATCAATCAAATTCATGTGAAGCTCCTTACGCCCAAATGGTTTATAACTTGCTAGTCCATTGCTAATAGCTTGGTTCATCTCCTCATAGTAAGGAAAGTGAAAAACATTAAATGGTATTCCATTTGCATAAATGAAGTGTGAGATCAGAATATCATCTACATCTATCAAACAATTTTCCAATGGGGTTTCAACTTCCAATGTACAATCTCTTGCAAGAAGAACCTCCATCTTGTGCCACTTATGTCATCTCTAGAAGAAACATTTTTCTTTGACTATCTATGTTGAATCTAAATTGCACCTATTGCTAAAGCATGTGCTTAAATTTGGCACTTTTCTATTATCCTTTTCTTGATCCTTAATAGATTCATATTATTTTGTCTCATTTGGACAAGGTTTCATATCTTTTCTCCTTGTCTAAAAGAAAAAGAGCCTTCATCCTCATGTAAGTATCCTAAAATGGTTTCCCACAAAGTTTATCTATGATGGAAGCTATTCCACCCAACCCCTTGGACCCTAAAACACCGAAGTAAAAGTAATGACCATAATTTAAAATTTACAAAAAAACGGAATTAAGAAGTTAGGAAAATTACAAATAATTTATATTAAATTTTAATTTTAAAACTGAACTAATAAATATTAAAAACTTAAATTACAATAATAATATTTAAAATATTAAAAATTCAAATTATGAAAAATCTAAACTTTAAAATCGAAATCTAAAATCTTATAAGTAACAATCTAACAAAGTGTTAAAAAGAAAACAAATGTTATATAACTAATAATATAAAATTGAAACTTAAACAATTAAACCTAAGTATGGGTCGATTTAAAAACCTTTCTATAATGTTCTATTTTCATTTCACGACACTTACGAACTTTAGCATACAAACAGTATGCTACTCATAGGCAGAAACAAACAACATGCTATTCAAAGAAGGAACACAAACATAGCTGAAAAATTTAGGGTGAACAAAAACTGGAAAAAATTAAGCATGGGTCATCAACAGGTGTACAAAATTTTATGAATCCTACCTCCAATTTTTTGGCAGCTACACTTCTATAACTAAGCCCTGCCAACTTTAAAAGGTTCCTACAAATTACAAAACACTTTGCCTTCTACAAAATTTGAACTTCAAACTTCTACTCCTTCCCAACTTCTATTGTTGTTTCTTTGAACGTCTCAAACTTCTATTGTTCTGTAATAACCCACCATTAATTTTTTCCAAAATTGCACCTGTTAGCATTAGCCAAAATACAAAAATAAACAATTGAATAAGCAACCCTCCAATGTTTGATCATGTAGATCCCGATGTGAGCAAGGTAAGAGCATATGGTGAAAGGGGATCTTGCATTAACTGGAAGTTCAAGTTAACTGAAAGTAAACACCTTCCATTTCTGATCACCCAAATCCTGTATGCTACCACTTCTTCAGTTGGGTGAGTAATCAAAACCAAATGCGTGAAAGTAACCATCTGCTTATTCAGTGGAAAGTACAAGATAGTAAATAGCACTTGACAGCAAGCCGACCAATCACACAATCCACTGCTTGTTCAGCAGGCATAACAAGAAAGCAAATAAAGAACTCGAACACTTGTTCAGTGGGACTTACTAATAACATAAAAAAAGGCTCAACCACTTATTCAACGAGAGCAACCACATGTTCAGTGGGGTGAGTATCAAAGATAATTACAGGAGCATTCACCAACGGTACTATTCATGGTGTCACTAATAAGCTCAACATACACTATATCAGTCCATCACACGTTGCTGTTATGAAAGGGAAATGACAGAAATATGAAGTATAACTCCGCCACCGCACCCACCCCCCAAGATGCTATAATGAAAGTATGTGAACAACCCCACAAAATATCACAAGTATACCTCAATAGAACGAACTCTAGATGTCAATGGAAGGTCAAATAAGTCTCTGCTACAGGTCTGATACACAGGGCAGCAATCTGATATACATGAACAACAAGCTTGAAGACACCACCCAGCAATCATAAAATGAACATAGCTCCTCCAATACTCCACAAATTCATCCAAAATCATTTGCAAAGGCCAAAGCAAGCCTAGGCGTCCAAGATAGTGTAGTTAGCAGTCTCAAAACTGGTGAAGACAGCAGCAAACCCACTTCGAACTCCCAAAACAGGATGGTGCAGCCTCCCTAGGTGAGGCGACCAGCATTAAAAATCAAGCTCTCGACCATAAAATCTGATTTTTGGCAAGTAGAGGCACCCAAAGCAAGGAATCAGATTAGTCAAATACCCATAACCAAGTCTTCTATTATTTTCTTTGCAGCAACACATATCAGGTACAACTAGGGTATTGGAGTAGTACGGAATGCAACATGGAATTTCTGAAAAGCACTCTCAAGCCACTCCAAATTTCTGCAAAATTGTTATCACACCAAAATATAGCTAGAAGACATCATAGCAAACCAAAACGGAAAGAAACAAGGAAGCCATCACCAGTATGAGCTCAACTGCAACCCCTAAAATGGAGCTACAACACTATTCAGCTAGGAGATACCTTGCAATCTCAAGACTGAAGTCGACTAAGAGGGTTTTCGTCTTCAAACCCCAAGGAAATCTCTCTGCATTTTGGCAACTTCATTATCACAAATTAGCATGTCCAAATGAGAACAAGAGAGGGCATATATATAGTTTTGAACACCACTAAAAAATCACTTAAACACCATTATAGGCGTCCACCTTCGTCATGCTTTTAATTTTTCTTTTTTAAGACAACTTAAGTCACCCAAACTAGGTATGGGGTCTAACGGATCACTTTGATATTATAAAATTAACTTAAGTTACAAACCTTTCCTTTTTTTAAATCCAAGGATGGTGGAAAAGCCAACTACTAAGAATATCAAGATGCCAACAACTGCAATTGCCACCACTGCCAGAAATAGTAACCCTACACTGAAATAGTACTTACAAAAATAGCATGCTGCTAAAAATAGTAAGTGTGTCCAAACTCAAAATAAGCACATTATGAGATGCAGTTGTGACTTACTAAAAATAGACGCTGTTAAAAATACCAATCACTACTCACCAAGGATCTTAGAAAACCCAGAAATTCCCAAAAACCCTCTAGCAAACTCCTACAACAACCTCCTGAAAAGCTGACGAGAAACCTCCAAGAATCTCGGAAACCCTAAAAACTCCTCTAAGCAGCCTACGAGACTTCGAAAATAGGCTATTGGCCATTAAATAGCATAAGGCTAAAAAGGAGACATTACAGTCCTCCCTCCCTAAGATTGCTTGTCCTCAAGCAATTGCAAGCCATGCACTGATTGATTATGAATTAAACTCACCATGACTCCAGGATCCCAAATAAGTCTAAGGAATCTGTAGCTTGCCCAAATAAGAACATTGCTCTACTAGGTGCCTACAAATGTAATCTCAAGAAGTTCCCCCGTAAGAAGAGCAATCAAACTCAACAAAATCTTAGCCAACTCCTTGGACAATTGCTCTCCATAATCAAAACTCAATGGCACCCTATAGGAGAAGTTGAGAAAGTTAATGCCAACTTACTCATTCTTAGCTTCCTCCACTTCATCATCAAAGACATTAACTGAAAACTAATCCGCTGCCCCAATCATAAATACAAGTGAATGGATTAGAATAGCAACTAATGGGTGCTTGTACACTCCTCCCACACGGATTGTATTTTCCCAAACTCAACATTACCCTCATCTGAGACCACAAGTCAATCCTACTAGGGGACGGAATGGACTAAAAACAAGCATACCTACAACTCTCCAAGTTTGAAATGGTCAACTTGAGGTCTGTTCTTTGAAAAATCAGCACCCAAGAAGAAGAACAATTGTCGCAATACTGAAAAACATCAACCAAAATGACACCTCTGCTCATGTCCATGGCTAGGAAAGCCCTTTCAAATGTCACCAACTCACCATAGAGCCAACCCTTGCTTAGGATCTCTCTTCAATCCATTAGCGGGGACATCCATGGACTCATAAGATGGCTACAAAGAGAGGTAACAGCAACAATTTGTCCATGCATATGATCTTGGGAACGGAAAACCTCTCTCCAAGTGACTCCATCAAGTTGGGGCTGCCAACAATTTATCAACTTGTGTGACATAACCCAAAGAGATTTGTGAACATTTAAACCTCCTCACAAGGGCTCACCACACCAACATTATCTGATCCAAGATGATACTCATTTCCTTGCAATGAATCCACAAGACCAACCTCCCTATCACAAGGATCCAATCCATCACATCTCTGTTGGCCCCACGGTTGTCGTTGCACCAAGAGGTCGACCTTTAATGTCCGATACAATTGTCAGAATTAACGGATCCACGGAAGGCGGTTAGTCCATGTCACGAATCCCGAGGGGAGATCTGACCATCGGCCAACAAACTCCCCCTCAACGTTACCCGAGGGAATTCAAACCCGACACCTTTGGCTCTAATACCAATTGTTGGCCCCATGGTTGTCGTTGCACCAAGAAGTCGACCTTTAATGTCCAATACAACTACCAAAATTAACGGATCCATCGGAGGCGGTTAGTCCATGTCACGAATCCCAAGGGGAGCACTGACCATCTACCAACAATCTCAACATAGGATGCAAATCAATTAGAGATACTGGTTCTTCTATCATCTTGTCTTCATGCATCTCAAACAAAAGATTAGGAAATGTGAGCTATACTTCCACATCAAATAGGAGATTGTCATGAGTTCAGAAACTGTTTTCATCTTCTTGCTTGGATTCTATCCCTTGCATCATTTGGCACATAATAGTGCTAGATCCCCCATTAGTCATTCCTTTCAAAACTACCTTCCTATCACCATCTTGAAACTCCAGCTCCATGGATTTCAAGTTCAAGGTGATTTCCCTAAAGAATGAAACCACTGCATACCCAAAACAACATTGGTGCCTCCAATGCTGACAACATAGAAGTCTTCAATTGACTTCGTAGTGGTTTAACAAGATCCTCAATTGTGGTATCATCTTAACACAAGAATTGTGTTACCATTGGAAAACATGACTATGAAACCTCCAAATTTTCTAGTTTTGAGCCCAAGTTGTGCCACAATATCCTCGTCAATGAAATTATGCGTAGCACCGATGTCGATTAGAGCAACAACTTGCTGCCTTTTTAACAGCCCTCTAAGCTTGAAAGAATTGCTTCTTTGAAGGCTCAAGATCCCTACAAGAGTGCCACCACTTTCCTTCACCTTACCAGTCCCTTCTTCTAACCCTTCTTCTTCACTTTCCTCTGCTTCAGCTTGCTGGTCTGCATTTTCTGATTCTGATCCATCAGCTGAATAGGCCTCCAATTGGCAATTCTTCCCCTTTTCCCAACACTTGTGACCTGGGGCCCATGGCTCATTGCATGTGAAAAAATGATTCTTCTTCCTGAGCTCTTTTTTGTAATCTTCTTCCACCTTCTTTGTGGGCTTTTCTTTGGGCTGAATGTTCTCCTTGTCCTCACGCCTCTTGTCTCTATCATGCGGAAAGGTCTTAGGTGGACATTTGTTCTTTGGGGCTGCAAGTTCCATTCTTCTCACCTTCCTTATCGCTTCAGAAGAGTTGGTGGGTTAAAGGCTTTCGCCCATCCCTTCAATGGTTCCATCAATCCTTCAATGAAAAGGACTACAAGTCTCCTTTTAGTGATGTTGGGCACCATCACGGAAAGCCTCTGGAAATCAGAAATATATGCATCAAGAGAGCTTTGTTGTCTCAATTGGGCCAACTCTCGGAACTTCACTTCGGGATCCTTTAGGTTGAACCTTTCAATGAGTTTGTCGATGAACTCATCATATGTAGTAATCAAATTATGGCCAAGTGTGATAAGGCCATGATACCACCAAGGTCAATAACTCTCGAATCTCAGTTGGTAGAGAAGCATACTCTATATAGGCTGTCCTAACTTCATCTACCAAAGGTAATTGCTCTTCTTGAGCACCCTGTGGCTCCTCCCTTTGTGTGAATGCAGGCTAGAATGGTCTAGGAGCATACCCTAAAGACATTGTAGTAGTACGTCCACTAGTGTTTGACTGGTTGGTGGAGCTATTTTCACCTAGTGGCACTTGGTTAACTTGTGGGATACCTTGATTCATCTTTGCCAACAACTGCGACATCATGTCCAACATAATGTGAAACTTCCTCTCTGTTCTTTCCTCTGGATTTTCAGGTTGGCCTAGTGCCTTCCCTTTTTCTTCCATAACCTCAACTGAACTATCACTACCACTGGGAGAATCTGAATGGATTCCAAGAATCCTTGAAATTGTTTCTCCTTCGAGAATTGGTGGTGGTTGCCACTGAGTTTTCTTCTGCTCTATGTTGCAACACCTTTCTCTTTTACTCATAGATGATTACAACTGCATGGAAAGTGTTATAGAGCACAAGTTGGGAGGATAACCAACTCTAATACCACTATAATAACCCACCCTTAATTTTTTCCAAAATTGCACCTGCTAGCGTTAGCTAAACTACAAAGATAAACAACTAAATAAGAAACTCCCAACTTTTCGATCACCCTGATCCTGATGTGGGCAATGTGAGAGCATACGGTGAAAGGAGATCTTGCATTAACTGGAAGTTCAAGCTAACTAAAAGTAAACACCTACTTTTTGATCACCCAGATTCTAATCTGAGCAAGCTGAGAAGAGCATACGATGAGAAGACTTACAAACTGAAATTCTCTATGCTACCACTTTTTCAATGGGGTGACTAATCAAAACCAAATGCATGAAAGTAATCATCCGCTTATTCAATAGGAAGTACAGGATAGTAAATAGCACTTGGCGGCAAGCTAACCAATCACACAATCCTCCAATTGTTTAGCGAGCATAACAAGAAAGCAAATAAAGAATTCGACCACTTGTTCAACGATAGTAACGAGTAACATAAAGGAAGGTTCAAACACTTATTCAGCGGGAGCAACCACTTGTTCAATGGGGTGAGTATCAAAGATAAATACAAGAGCATTCACCAACGATACTACTAATGGTGTTACAATAAGCTCAACATAAACTATAGCAGCCATCATACGCTGTTGTTATGAAAGGAAAATGATGGAAATATGAAGTATATCCCCCCCTCCTCCCCTCCCCCAGATGCTATAATGAAAGTATGTGAACTCCCCCACAAAATATCACAAGTATACCTCAATAGAAGTAATCTACATGTCAATGGAAGGTCAAATAAGTCGCTGCTACAGGTCTGATACACAGTGCAGCAGTCTGACATACACGAATAGCAAGCTTGAAGACACCACCCAGCAATCATAAAATGAACATAGCTCCTCCAATACTCCGTAGATTCGTCCCAAATTACTTGCAAAGACCAAAGCAAGCCTACGCGTCCAAGATAGTGTAGTTAGCAGTCCCAAAACTGGTGAAGACAGCAGCGAACCCACTTCAAACTCCCAAAACAGGATGGTACGGCCTCCCTAGGTGGTGCGACCAGTATTAAAAATCAACCTCGACAACGAAATGCACATCATGATTTCACCAGAGGCAAAATCAGCAATGGAGAGTTGGGTGGATTGGTTCACTCAATTCCCCACTTTCACATATATCCGAGTGTATGGTTACACCCGAGAACCTCTGATGCTACCGAGGTACCCGTCAGACCAAGTCCTATTTATGGAATTTCTACGACAAGCTCAACATGTTCACTCTTTTCTTCGCAGTCGCCATAAGACAGCAGTCACCTTTCCTTTCGGATGGCGTATTTTCACATGCAGGACTGCCACTAATTGCAAGTTTATGACAACCGAGCTTGAGAAATTCAACCTCAGGTATCACATAGAGAGGCGTTCCAATGATCCTTTGGGTCATTATGCAGCTCGGTTAGAGAGAAGTACTGCCCACAAGCCAGCACTTGAGGATTTTTGGGCTAATTGCGAGGATGAATTTGAAGTCCGTCGATGTCACTACTACAAACTTAGTATTGCTCAACTTGCTGATTTCCTATCAGAGGATATTGAGGGTTTGTTAGATGATGACGGAGAGGTACTGCTTAGTTCATTCGTCAAAGATTAAGTTGCTCGCCAGCCACTTCGCCAACTAGATTGGTATGCCAGGGAGAATACTTCCATTGAGGACGTGTCAAAGTCAATTATCAAAACCAACATGCAATTCTTGGAGAGTAAGAGAAGGCGCAAGACAATTCCAGTAACAAAGCCGCCAATAGGGTTTTCCTCACTACCTTCTACCTCAAGGTCAAGGCCTCGAGTTAAGGTTATCTTGAAGTCACTTGAAGGTGTTAGAGTCAGTGGAAACACAATGGGGAGAAGTACAAGCAAACAAAAGCAGAAGCAGGTTGAAAGGGTGCTTGAAGTTCCAATAGAGACAGTCATACAGGCTGAGGCAAATTCATCTCCTGATACACCATTTTCACCACATTCGCCTCCCATTGATATAGATTCAGAGCCTAAACCAACAGTTCGAAAAACCTCACCACCAATTGATCCACCAAAGGTTAGCAACAGCAGTCTCTCCTCGAGCTGATAACATTGCTCATCCATGTTGGCTCGTGAGGTCCTTGGGAAGGCAGAGGCAAGAGCCTTCTTATAAGCTTGATTTATCTGAGTTTGGCGATCCTTATCAGGGAAGAGCAAACAAGAAAATCAAGAAGCAAGTGCACATTGAGAAGACTCCAGACGCAAAGATCATCATTGAAGTTGCTACGCCACCAGAGGGTAAGAGCCTGGATGAAGTTGAGGTTGGTGATTTCACCTTCGTCAAAGCAAATCTTGGAAAGAGCACTAGAGAAACGGATGTGAGCCTCTTTAGGGTTGTCACAAGTAATCTTGAAGAGCGCGTCATGAAGGATGGAGAAGATAAAGCGCTTCTTAAAGCTAAAATCAAGCAACTTCGGCAGTATATTTCTGATCTTGTTCATAGAGACTCGAGCAGAGCACCAAGTCTTCCGCATCTTCAAGGGACACCTACAGAACAACAGAGGTTGGATCAGTTAGTCAATCGTGGAAAGCTCTTGGACGTTTGGATTGAAGATTTCATTGTTGCAGGTCGTCACCTCCTCACACAGTTATATGAGTTGAGGTACAATGCACATAGTCTTCGCCAGGGGGTTCAACATCTTGAGATTGCCATAACACAAGGCAAGGAAAAGGACCAGGTTCTCATCTCTCAGTTAGCAGTTGCATATAACGCCATTGTAGAAGATGAGGATAAAAGGAAAGTTTTCATGTGGAGGGAACAACATCTCTTCAAAGTGGAAATATATGGCAGAATCTCTACAAGGTTGGATACACTCAAAGAACAGGTTGCCGGAGCTCTCAAACTCATCAGTGAGTTTATCATTCAGATTTTGTTCCATTATCTTCTTGAGGATGGTACTTACAGTGATCTTGAGGCAATTTAGGTCGAGTTTGAGCAGCTTGTTCGTGACAGTTTAGATGGAGATCCTATGGCATCCAAGTTGGATCACTTCTCAATGATGACAACTAGTTTCAAAAAGGCAACTAAAGAGGTCAGAGAACGCATGAGGCTGATTGCAGATGATGACAGGGAGTTGAACAGGCAGATTATCATCGTGGATAGCGTCAGAGTACCAGAGAAGGAGACAGTTGATCAATTCCTAGACGAGGTGATAGCTCGTGATGGCTTGGAGTAGTCAGTCAGTTGGAACCTGCAATTATTTTCAAGGATAGAGTCAGGAGCAGCAGTTAACTCCACATCAGTCTTGAGTTCTAATTGTTGATTTTATGCACGCACAATCATCCTCGGAGATATCTTCGCAAGAGTTTAGACTTTCAGTTAGGAGTAGTTAACTAATGTTAGTTATCAGTTGTTTTTATAAGGACTTGCATGTTGCACATGTCCAATTCAGTTGAGTCTTGTTTCGATTAACTGATGGTAGTTTTCAAGTTAACTTTATAGTTTCCTTTATTTAGATTTAGCAATAAAATTTTGAATGCTTACAAGACTGTAGTTGACTCAAGGTGATTTTAGGGTTCCGTACACCTTTGATGTCTATAAATAAGAGCTCTTTGCTCATTTGTAATTAATTTTTGCACGCGATAGTAATATATGCTACACCACCTTGCCTGAAATATTGTTGTTTTGTATCTGTTCACGAGCTTTTACTGTGATAATAAATGTTTGCGCCACCTTGCCTGAATGTTATTATTATGGTATTTGTTCATCTTAGTTAAATGGAGTTGCTAGTTTGATCATTTATCGTATGCATGTCTTGCCAATGCTATTTGCTGTCCTAGTTTGCTATCTTATGTCATGTTTAATAGTTGTTCTTTCAATCTACGCCTTGGATAGGGGTTCCTCCTCCTTGGAAATTTGGGAAGAAGAATTATCGTTTAAGTGTTGTTGCTAATAGGCTCGTTGCATATCTACGCCTCGGATAGGGGTTCCTCCTCCTTGGAAATTCAGTAATTGAGCTTATCGTTTGATGTTGTGCCTAATAAACTTCATTTCAGCCTACGCCTCGGATAGGGGTCCCTCCTCCTTGGAAATCCTGTAAAGTTTATCATATAAAAACATTCCTGCTCCTTTTTTCTCATGCTCTATTTTCTTGAGGAGATTGGATAGATTAAAAGCATTTTAGTTTAGTTGTAGTTAGGATCTACAAAACCAGAGAAAACCCTTAGCTGCAACGTTCTTGGTTTCCTTAACCTTGTGCCTCTTCCAGTTAAGCCAAAAAAGATAGGATTTAGAATACTTTATTTTTCAACGCATATCAGCAAAAGAGGGAGCTTCCCCTCCTAATTTGAAGAGCAGTCATTACGCACTGTGCATAGCTGTCCATACCAACTTGCACTCCAAAGGTGCTAATTGTTACGCCAACAAACTGCAAGTCACCTCTTGTTCACTTATTTGGAGAATTAATTATTTAGTTGCCCTAGTTTAAAAAAGAGTTGATGACTAATAAGGAGAGCAGCAATGGATTAATTAAAAGGAGCAGCAACTCATTGTTAAGGCAACAATTGAGAATGAAGGGATTAAGAATAACATCAAGACAACAATTAATAGAAGGCAGGGAACATAATTGCCCAAGTTGGTAATGTGAGATGTATGAAGGAACAACATTTAAAAGTCAATAAGGTGCAGCAAATGATTAAAAGACAACGAATATAGTTAATCAGGCAGCAAACCAATAATGTAGATGAACAGATTATATTATTAATGAGCAGCGATTATATAGTGAAGAGCAGCGATTATTATAAGAAATCGATTATAAATTATTATAGCCAGTGATAGGAATAAAGGCAGTTTAATGTTTGTTAACAAAGAGACAAGATCTTCTAAATGGAACGATGCAAAAGGAAGTGCTTGAAGGGGTACGATCTTTCATATAAACTCCAGATTTGTCAAAACACAAAATTAATTAAATGCAGCGATTTCTCTATGATTGCTTTATGAAGTGATAAGATCAAGAGATAGCTTATTCTCTAAAGGGGTTCAATTAAGATTGTAACAAACAGAATAAAGATCTGAAAGAAATAATACAAAATTCAGATTAGTCTATGAAGTGACACAATTATTTTGAAGGAGTATGAATTGTTCATGAAAAGGGGCGATTCTTTCTAAGTTGGAAAATCTCAGGAGTTGTACAATCTGTTTCAAAAGACATGTAGCTTGAATGAAGGATTGCAAAGATTGAGCAACATATATATATGATTCAAATTCAGATTTGCATTGTGTATGTGTAGAGGTGGTGAGTAGTGTGGGATTAAAATATATATCAAATCTACACCTCCAAATCTGCATATGGAGAAAGAAGAAGATCATAGTGAGAGATATAATAGAGATATAAAGGAGAGTTCATGCAGATATAGAAGAGTACTTTATGATCACATTTATGAAGACTATATGAGGCAGATTTGACCAGACTTAAAAAGGAAGAAATCAATGAAGAAACACTTAATAAAGAGCATAAAATGAAGCATATTGGAGAGAATAAAAAGGCAGAATTATAGAGAGCAAAAGGGCAGATTTATGAAGAGCAAAAAGGTAGATCTATGAAAAGTAAAAGGGCAGATTAATGTCTGATTGCATCCACCATCTTTTTCACCTCCGCGTAGATTGTGTCTTGGACACGCGAGTTGTAGTGTCTTTGCTTCTGCTTGAAAGGCTTGATGTCAAACTTAAGTGGAATTGTATGAGACAATTCCTTTGGCTTGAATGCTTTCAGGTCTTCATAGGACCACGAGAAGATGTCTCGGTATTGCTTGAATAGAGAGATGAATCTATCGCTTTCCTCCGCAGTGCAACATTTGCCTAAGTTGACAAGCCGAGGCTTATCTTCTGTACCAATGTTGACTTGTTGGTAATCAGCTGACGTCTTGTCGCTAGAATTCCTTTGATCCTGAACACGTTTGTCATGTCTGTCAAATATATCCTCCAAGGATAAACCCTTCAGGATTTTATTGCCGGATTCCGTGACTACGAAATCTTCTGCTATAGATTCTCTGAAGGGAGAAGCACTACCTTCAAAGAATAATTCTTGGTAATTGTCCTCTATTCAGAGGAACTCTTTGATATCATCAACATTATTAAAGATCTGCCAATTGTCGGCGACAACTAGCCTGTAAATGAGCTGGATAGTAAAGACACTCTGACGAAGTCAAAATGGGGCATGAAAAGAGCTGCTGATGTAATGTCCCTGTTTTTAGCACTACACTTTTCGGTGATTGATGGCCTATCTTCGGTGTGTTGTCGACCAGTCAGAAGCAAAATTAGGGTTTCCGGCTGCTTGGTGGGTTCTCTTGATGATTCAGGGTTTTGCTTGTTGAAGTTTGGTTGTTTGGATTTTGGATTTGTTCTGGGTTTTCAGAGGGCTTCGCAGAGGTATGACTTGCAACTACGTTAGGCAACCTTTCCGAACTTACTAATTTTAGTAAGTTATGACGGCTACATCCTGGAGTTTGGGATTTTGGATTGCAGATTCTTTCTGGGTTTTCAGAGAGCTTCGCAATGGTGACGCATGCATTGCATTCCGAGCAACTTCTTGAATTTACTATTTTTAGTAAATTCTATATTTAGCAGTGGTCCAGTTAGCACCAGCTCAGTCAACTTTCCTCTTCTGGTAATTCATTGGGTAATTCTGATTTTTGGCTTAAGGGGTTCATTTTGGAGAAATAAGTCATTTAAAGTCAATAATGTTTTATTTTATAAAATAACCCCTTGTCCTAGTAATATGACTTTAAGTTGTTTTAAAGAAGGGGACCTTGAGGGTTATTTTCTCATGAAGGACATATTGTGAATTTTTCTAAAGTCTATTTGCTCAAAAGGAGATGGACGCCAACCTTGGAAAAGAAGTATTTTATTTTTAAAAGCGATTTTCATCCCTCAAAGAGAGGTACGCCATCTTGAAGGGAGACTTGGTCAAGTCAAAACCCTAAAGGCATCTTGGGAAGTGGGGCGCACCTTCTGGAAGCTTCTAAAGGTGCCTTCTCAAAATTATAAAAGGGGCCTTGGGTCTTCATTTCAGCTATTTGATATCTTGAGTAATATTATGCTGCTGAAATGGTGTTGGACCGCTTCGAGGAATGAATGCCTCCTAGCTTGGCTCAACTTCGTGCTTGAGAGATAGCACCTAGTGGAGAGGTTTGCTTGCTTTTGAGTGATTTTGTAGTGAGTTTGCTTATAGCTGTTGTTTCTTCATTGTAATCCTTATATTTGCAAAATAATAAAAAATATGGAGTTGCTGGTTTGTGTTGCAGATTTGGTTTTTATCTCATAAGTCCTTGTGTGATTTTATTTTGGTTCTGGGTAGTTTACCCATGCATTTGCTAGGCAAGGGCGCCCCTCTCAGAGAAGTTTGGGAATTTTTGATAAAGTCTCCAATTTTATAAGCCAAAATCGTCCCTCCTTGCAGCCGTACCTTCTGTGCTCTCATTGGGATTCGTGCCAAAAATAAATATCAGCATTTGGAGTCAGTTTCTTGTTGTCATTTTGGGCGCCATCATTAGAAAGGTATTTTGCATCAGTTTTCATGTAGTTTGGGTGAGTATTGAGCGAGTTGTGAGCTTTCCATTGAGTTTCTGTGTTGCTGGTTTGGTATTTTCAGTCCTGGTTCAGTCATGACAGCGTGCATAAAGTCCACCATTTGAGTAGGTTTGGAATGGGAGTCATTGAGAGTATTAAGAGCAATATTAAACATTGTAGCAGCATTGTGAACTTCCTCATCTTGTGCTTTCGCAGACTAAACTCTCATATTGTAAGCTGAACAGTAGTACTGTCAGCATTCTATATTCTGCTCTTTCATTTACTGTATTTCCCATTGGATAAGTGGAAGAGGCTGGCTTGCCGCCTATTTACTTTATACTTGTTAGTTTGTAATACCCACTAGATAAGTGGAAGAGGCTGGCTTGCCGCCTACTTACATTCTGAAGTTGCATTTGAATTCCTCTATACCTCCGTCATATGGTCGCCTCATTTCCATCTTGGATTGAGTAGCACATAGTTGGTGTTGAGTTACTTTCTGCATTATAATTGATAGGGATCCTCTGACCATATGCACGCCATCATCTGGCGCATCCTTGGTTAGGGTTACTTCAGTTTGTGCATTGCATCGAGATCCTCTGACCACATGCTAACACCTTGCCCATCTCGCGATCCTGGTGTACATCCTTGGTTAGAGTTGAATTCTGCTTTGTTTAGTTATTTGCTAACCCTAACGGGTGCATGGTTGTTTGTAATCACATTCAAAAAAATAAAAAAATTTGGCTCGGTATATTTCAGCTGATACCACAAGGGCATCCGCTCTGCTAGTCTGCTCGCGTGGTATGTACTTGATGTTGAATGCTTCGAACTAGTCGATCGCATTCCACACCCTTTGTCGGTAAGACATAAGGCAACTTTTCCTTACTTGATACTGTCCTCTGACCTGGTGAACAATCAGCTCTATATCGCCTTCGACTTGAAGGTATCTTATAGCCATATCTCTTGCATTTTTGAGGCCTAGTATGAGTGCCACGTATTCTGCAGTATTGTTCGTGTTATCGAACTACAAGCAATAAGCAAACAGGTACAGTGTTCGTTCGCGAGAGGTAATGACAACTCCCGCTCCCGAGCCTATTGTTAAGCAACTGTCATCGAATTGCATCTTCCACATTCTTGAATCTTCGTTCAATGTTTGTGTGGTAAGTGCAAAACTTTCTTCTTCTTCGGTTACTTCTAACAGCATGGCATACACGCCAGGACCTGTGCTCTAATGTAGCACTTGTGTTTGTGGGTCCTGAGATTCCACCACCGTGAATCTCAACTTAGCCTCTGGTTCCAACTTGAAGCTACCCTTTTTTCATGGGATTGTCGCGTACGACCAATCCAGTTGAATCTCGCCTCCAAGATCCTTGCAGAAGCTTCTTCTCAGGAGCATTCCATAACTGATTGGGATATCAGCTACGAGAATGGTCATCATGATCTTCTTCTCCAAGCAAGACGCCAATCTGACTTCAGCATCCTTCAATTGGCCTACGAAGGGCACAGGTTTTGATTCAAGTGAATAACACTTATGTGTTTTTGTGCATGATAACCCCAAAGAGTTCAAGATTTGTAAAGGCATGACATTGTCTGATGCCCCTGAGTCGATTATGCAATTGTTGAGTTTATACCCTCCCATATACAATGATATGTAGAAGGGCTTTGGCTTTTCTCCCGTTGGTACGAAAGATTCCAGCAATGTAGGTTGTATGACAACCGGCTTCTGAACTACCTTGAGAATCCAACCTAGTTGATCGGGATGATCCTTGAGATACTCTAGCTGTGAGATTTGTGCCTTCGTCTTCATCATGGACATCACTATGTCAAAATTCGTCGAGGACGGATCTTGAGAAGTTGGTGTGATGAACTCATTTGTAGACTTGGGATTAGAAGTGGAAGCTTATTTTCCCTTTTCGTTGGACTTCCGTCTCTCATCTTCTTCTTTTTGTGCTTTGAAGTGTTGAGGTGGAGCAACGTTCGCATTTGAAGGTATTGAACTTCAGCTTGGAGCTACATCACCGGCATATCCCATGATCTGGTTCATTCTCTGATTCTCAGGGCATGAAGATCCGATGTGTCCGTCTGAGTCGTGGAAACAACATAACACATTAGATTTTTCACACTCTACCTGTCTTGGCGGTCCTGAAAACTTTGGCTTGAAGTTGTTGAAAGATTGGAAATTATTTTTCTTTGACTAATAAGGCTGTTGAGGCTGGTACTGTTGGTGTTGTTGTTGATACGGTGGTGGTGTGGGCAGTGCTTGCTGCCCTTGGTTGGGCGACTGCCTCTTGAGAATTGTCACCTCATTTGCTACCTTTTGTAGCAGTGGATCTGCTGATGCTTGGACCAACGCTCTGATAGCATCGTCCTTCATCTTTCGTGTGGTGACCATGTGATCTTCAAGCTTGATAGCCTTCTCTTGAGCGACTAGCAAGTCTTCTTCATGACTGCCTTTTATGAAAAAGGCTATTTCAGAGGGAAGGGCGTTGATGAAGCTGCTCATCAGGATCTCGTCTGATGGATTTAGAGTGTGAGAAAGATGTGTAACAAGGTGATTAAACCTCACTACGAACTCTCTCATCGGTTCTGTGGACTCCATCCTAGAGTTGGATAAACGGGCAAACAGCTGATGGTTGTCTTTGGCAAGTCTGAATCTAGCTAAGAACTTTTCACTCATGTCCTCCTAGTTCGTGATGATTCCTGGTTGCAAGTGATTGAACCAGTCGACAGCATTCGCCTCAAGAGTTTCAACAAAGAGTCAAACGGCAATATCTTCATGTGGTACAGACAGAACGGAACAAGCCGCTATGAATGCTGAAAGATGCTCATTGGGGTGTCTAGCCCCGTCGCCGTAGAATCTTGGGAAGTGCTTCCATGATCCCTTGGGAAGTTCATGATTACCCTGTAGGGCCAATAGACCTATGTTGTTACCCCATGGTAGTGGGGCAAGAAGTCTTACAACTCTTGCATTTCGGCCATTGCCGAAAAGATTGTTGACATAATTGCCATTGTCATTGTTACCATTATTACGGCCATTGTCGTTATTCATGTTAATGTTGTCGGCCGTTGCTTGAGCAGGAGGTTCTTGCTATGGTTCTTCTAGAAATTGTTCTTGAACCTCTTGATAGATCTGCTTTGTGTCAAATGCTTCTCCGACTTCTTGAAAAAGAGGATTGGTCCTCCTCCTTGTATATACTCGATGAGCTAGGATGCTTACTACCACGCAGGAGGTGATAATACTGGTCTCTCGGCTACTAGGTCAGCCTTTCTTTCTTCCTCGTCCAGAGTAATAGCTGCAGCTCTCCACTGAGCAAGTGATGTATTCTTTACAAAGATGAAGATACGCAGGCTACTGATGATGTCCAATTGCTCTCCTTCACTATATGTAAGATCTAGTTGGAGAGTTGTCGGAACAAGATCAGGCTGCTCTACTGGGGCCCAAGAACGCCAGATAGTCATTCTCGTGACATAAAAGCGTTTAGCTTTTCTTGAAGTTTGATGCCCTCACGGCCAAAACCAAGCATGCCAAATAGCACTGGAAGGATCAAAACGTCACTATTATGTTTGCATCACTTTCTTATTTAAAGAGAAGTCTCTTACATGTAATGCATGAGAGGAGACTATGTCTATCTGTACTACAATGTTGCTTTTTCTAGTTTCGCAGACTCAACTACAACTATTCTAGCTTTAATCTATCCTATCTCCTCACAGCAAACAGAGCATGAGGCACAGAGTGAATGATTTGTTGACTGAACTGTTGTTCTGAATATGGCCGAGGCTCGAACCTCAAATATGGATATATTTTATACTAGCAAACGCTCACTGTAGTTGGATCCGGGGATCAAGAGGAGGAGGGAACCCTACCCGAGGTAAGGGCTAGGAAACGAATTAGAAAACAACAATTACGAAGGGTTTGACCGACAACTACCAGAGACCATCCAAGTATAGTTGGAAAGACAACGATTAGACAACACCAAATTTGACAACTACACAGATATCCAAGGAAGAGGAACCCCTATCTGAGGAGGGAAATGAAACAACAAGCTATTTAAACACAAAGACGTTATGGAAGAACTCAAATCCTTAGATCAAATTGCATGTGCCTTTTGATTTCTTTCTTCAAGCTTTATGAACAAATTACAAAGATTGGGACAGCAAAGGCACAAAATCATGCACAATTACGATCAACCAATGAACTCTCATCCAAGAGTGAACAAATATTCACTTTCAAAGCTGTTGGCAACAATGGCGCAGCAATTTTTCATAGCAAGAAAGGTTAAACAAATAATGAGCCCAAGGCTCTTATTTATAGAACTCAAAGGAGTGGGCAACCCCAAAATCTCCTTGAGTTAGCAATGAGTTCTTCCCAATCAATTAGCAAGATTTATTCCTAAAAAGGGGGGACAAACAGTTAACTGAAACTAAACAAAGAGTCAACTAGAAACTACTTCAGTTGACTGAAACTAAACTAAAGGTGAACTTTAATACAAAGTATGCCTCCAAAATAGACATCCACATTTAGTGGAGATCTAAGATCCACAAATTATGGAAGCCAATTAGACATCCTTAATTAGTGGGATCTGACAATGCATGATTTGTGGGATGTGGAGTTAACTTGGAAAGGGGCATCAAGTTAACTCCAATTACATTTAATGTCTTCTTGAGTTGACTTGGAAAGAAGCATCAAGTCAACTTCAAGTATCATAAGTGCCATTTCGAGGGTAGGACGTCCTTCTTGGTGCCTTTACAACTCACTATTAGTCAACAGTGTTTCTATCCATTCGTTGACTTCTTCAGCTCCGGGGGAGTTAATGCTCTGCAAAATGATGACGTGGCGCTTGAGCATTACTTCGCCTGTCGTGAGCTAATGCTAGAAGTCTATACACTGGGGAGCTGCCTCATCGAACTTGCTTGACAATGCTACCACCTTGGCCAACTTGCAATTGTCTAGATTATCAAGGAAGGCGCTGCAGATGACATCTCTAAACTGACTTTTGTACAGTAACCATCTCAATGTATTCTCCTCCCTCGCGCTAATATTCTATGCGAGGAAAGGATATTACCAACGTTCTTGCGAAGTTGATAATATTGGCGACCAACTGTCAATAGTCAATCAATTCTACTGAATGGGCGTCATAGGCTTTCACCTTGTACGCCAGCAGTTCTTTCCAAGCAAAGAGATGTTGCTTGTTTTCCTCCTAGTAGACTAATTGATATGCCAATTGCAAGTCTGCAATTGTGGTCTCGTCTTCTGGCCTCTTCTTTGCAATTCTTTGCTCTGATTGTTGAATCTCTGCACGAAGTCCAAGTGCTCTATCCCATAACTGGTATAGATTTGCCAGTATACATCGCCCTCTGAGAACAAACTCCTCCACCTGATCTCTCAAGTGTTTTCCGTATGTTATCAGTTGTTGATGATTCTGCTCTGCGAGAAGAACCAGCAATTTTGGTGGTAAGGCCGAGACGTTCGGGGTGTCATACATCAAGCTAGAAATGTACGACCTCAATTGTTGGTTCTCAACCTTCAAGGCTGCTTTCTCTTTTCCATCCTTGGCCATCCTTTATTGTGTGCTCACCGAGGCGATTCTGAGAAGGTCTGCCTCCACCTGTCATGCCGTCTTTCCGAGGTTAAGTTTAGACAATGTGAAGTCTTCCACTTGTACCTCATGTATGCTTGTATCTTCTGGTGGGGAAAAAGTCTATGATGAGCTCACAATTTCCATTCCTTTCCATGTGAACTTGCTTCTTCAACTTCTTCGCCGGCATCTCTTGTGGGACATGGTCGAATTCAGTGAAGTCAAGTTCATAGGAGGGTCTTTCCCTCTTCCTGCCCAGGAAACCCTCAAGCCAAATAGAATCTCGGCTAGCTTCGCTAGGAGGAATATGGGGCCTCTGAATGCCCGATGTGTGAGACTGTGCCAGAGTGACGTCTCTCGATGGCGAGTCCAAGTCGATGGGGACTTGCGACTGCTGTGATGGTGGTGATGTAGGCGGTTTTGTTTCTATTACAAGCACCATTTCTACTACTGCTGGCTCGGCCTCTTCTGATGTTAGCTCTGGGACATCTGCGGCTTCTTCAACAACTATTTCTATTACTGGCTCTAGGGCAACAATACCCATAACTATTTCGGGACTGTGTGTGGCTGTCTCCACATGTATCCCCAGTGTTCTTGGCCTTGTATGCTTTGACATCCTCATCCCTTGGGGAGGATTGCACCACTGCTTCTGTCTGGGCTTCTTTCTTGACGTAGAAGGTGGTGTAGACTAAACCTGTGGCAGTTTTGTTCGAGGAGGTACCAACTTCCTTGTTTTCTTGCTATCGAGATAGAGTTGACTATTTCTAACAACTCTACTCGTCCACTCCTCTATAAATGGGTTGTCCTTTGCGTACCAATCCACTTTTGGGAGTGGTTGTGAGTCAACTAAATCTACAAAGAATGAGGGGAGAATGACTTCCCCTTCATTGTCAGATAAGCCCTCGATGTCTTCTAACATAAAGTCAGCAATTTGCGAGAGCCTGAACCTACTATAGTTCCTTCTTCGCACTTCATACTCGTCGTCACAATTGACCCAATAATCTTCCATAGAAGATTCATTTGATGAGCGTTGTTCGAGATGCATCACATAGACCCCTCTAGGATCATATGACCTTCTCTCAATGAGGTATTTGAGATTAAGCCTCACCATTTCCTAGCTCATCATCTTGGCATCTACCGCTGTCCTGCATCTATAGAGTCCCATTCCAACGGGAAAGTTTACAGCTGTCTTCTTCTTTAAGCGCAAGTAAATGTGAACTTCATAACTCACTAGAATCATGAAGATCATCATCTCAAGGCATTAAAACAAGTGAAGGGTGACCAATGCTATCACAGAGTGTAGGAAATGTAGGTACTGATTAAACCATCCACGAACCGCCATCAGTTGCCTCCTCCGGGCTTGGTGAAATGGAGTGTGTCCTATAACTGATCCGACGGTATGAAGATGAAGGGATCATTGTTCTTTAGCATTATGGAGTAAACTCAAGGATCAAAGGCTCATGAATCCTACACACCCATGGTTCTACGCGAACATCTCTGAATCAGCTTTGAAGCAGCAATTGTGCATACCGGTAAGAACACATGAAACCCATGAGCTTCTAGAAACCTTGGGGACTGTTGGTGAGCCGATCAATGAGGGTCAGTAATGTTCCTTATATGATTGCAATGATACAATACATTCTAACTCGGGAATTGATTGCTATCCTCCCGCCCACAAGATTCTAGCTGAGGAGATTAATAATTATACTCATCTTTGCATTCTCCTCATCCAACCAACTTAGGCAAGTTAGCCTTTTTCACTTTCAGCCATTTTTTTGCCATTATTCCTTGGCATTTGCTTTTGGCTGCCTCGAATGCCTTGTCGCATTCCGTCACTGATATGACCCTACTGGTAGGGCATGGTGGAATATCAAAACATTTTTCAATGTCCTTGGGCTTTAGACTGCAAATTATCCTCCCATCTACTGAATTGATTTCTCTCATGGTAGGATTGTAATACTTAATACAAGTAATTACAAGCTCCACACTCTGTAATGTGATGGGGATGGACACAGCTTGAAGCAACCTAGACTCTTCTATGTTCTGCAACGTGATCTGATTCATGCCCTCCAAGTCTTCTAGATCAACCATTGGGTTTACTTGATGCAAGTTTGTGTCAGTCATTTTTAGGTAATCATGGTACAAGGCCATCTTGGTCTTGTATTGTACCTAAGAATACTGCATCCTGAATAACTTAAAGATTGACTGCACACTTGACCCTATTCTAACAATTTTCGAAAACCCCTGAAAATAGCGCCCTGTCGAGAAATATTTTTCCGGAAAAAATCTGGCACATGGGTTTTGTTCGTGCTTCAATGCTGAACAAACCCAGTTCCTTAGAATTTTGATTCTGAAACTTTTTCAAAAAACCCACAAAAATAGGGGCAGCAGGTTTGTTGATTTTGGAAAATCTGACAAGATGGGTTTTACTGTAAAATTATTTTGAATCTGCACAGTTGATCAGATTTGTGGTAGCCTGTTGATTTGTGTGACATGCAAGAATACCTAAGACAAGAAAAGAGGAAGTAGACAGAAGATGGATTGGAAGTTTTTAATCTGACTCCCTATGAAAATTTGTCTCTGAATCCAGCATCTGATTAGAAATCTTCTTCTGCCTTTGATCTTCAAGAAATATCGAAGAACAGTCAAAAACCTTGGTTAGATCCAAAAATGGCGTCCTTGAGAGCTTATTGCTGTTCTTGAGCATCAACCTGCAAGGAAATAATGAAGAGGGACGCCTAGATCTTCTTTATATAGACTCAAGCCTGATCCTTGAAGTTTGGGAGCCTAACTCTTGATCTAAAGCTGATTTGGCTTGATTTGGAGTTCAAAAGGTAGTTTTCCACTGACTGTGGGGTGAATTGGCCAAGTTTGCCTCCAAAATATCTTATTTGGTCAACAAAACATGCCTTTGACCTTTTTAGGCATCCCTTTTGAGTTTGAGTCATTTTTTTTATCATTTTTCATGTTGAATGATCTCTGTTTGATCCTTGCTCCAAATTGAGTTGTCGACCCTGAGCAGCTACTGATAGATTCATCGTAGAGCTGGATCCAAGCTAAAGAGATATGCCTAGGAGGTATTAAGCCAGAAAGCTAAGTTTGTAACCCTAAAAAAAAGGGCGCTTTTTCCTTGTCTTAATCATTTTTTGATATTTGTTCTTTCAAACTCTTCATTATGACCTCCTGTGCTTTGATTCGGAATTCCCGTTGATCGGAGAATTGGATACTCTTTTTTGATGTCTCATAAGGTAACGTACCGCCCGGCATTACGAGTTTAACATGTGTCGCTAAAGGTCCCTTAATGCAGGCACCTCACCGCTTTTCGTCGCCGCGATTTTCATCGATATGTCAGTTTGATCCATCACTGCAATCGTTTGACTTGTCTCACAGGCTTGCTGACAGATTTGTTGTCGAGCTGCAACGGGATCGAAGAGATCTCTTGAAGGCGACGTTTCTCAACGGGTCACATCTTGACCACTTCATTCAAGGGCACCTTTGCTTGACAAGGGCGCCTTTTCCCATGCTGGTCAGTCAGTCGGCCTATCCAAGGCGTAGGCCGAGAGAAAGATTATTGGCACTACATCAAACAACAATCTTCACTTCTAAATTCCCGAGGAGACGACTCCCATCCTAGGTGTAGATATGAAACAAAAATTATTAATCATGACAACACACAATAAGCCTTACGTGTAAATTCCCAAGGAGATGACACCTATCAGAGGTGTAGATATGAAACAAAGCTTATTAATCACAACATGAAATAATAACTGGGACAGCAAATTGTATAAACAAGACATGCATACAATGAACGATCAAACCAGCAATTATATTAAATCTAAGGTGAGCAAGTATCGTAATAATAATATTCAGGTAAGGCGGCTCAACTATTTATTATCACAATAAAAGTTCTTGAACAGATACAGAATAGCAATACTACAAGTAAGGTTACTCAACATGTATGCTATCATGTGCAAAAGTTGAATTACAATGAACAAGAATGCTCTTGTATATAGACATCAAAAGTGTAGGAAACCCTAAAATCACCTTGAGTCAACAATCAGTTTCGCAAGCATTCAAGAGTTTATTGCTAAACCTAAATAAATGAAACTATACAGTTAACTGGAAAACTACCATTAGTTAACCAAAACAAAACAAAGCTAAATGGACATGTGCAACACGCGAGTCCTTATTAATATGCAAGTTAACTGACAACTAATATCAGTTAACGAAAACTGAAAACTATATTAGAACTCCAACTGTAAATAGATGATTCCAAGATAGACATGCCATGAGATGTGGATCAACGAGTTAACTCGGAAAGAAGCATTGAGTTAACTATTGTGTCTAATGTCTATCCTAAAAAGGTGGGACATCCTAATCTATAGTTCACTAGTCGCGATCTCGGGCAATTAACCCCTCCACGAGGTTGTTGACTGCATCACCATCTGGGGCACTGATACTCTTCTGAAGCACCGTGTCTTCTGGCATCTCCTCACTGCCCGTGATCTGACTCTACAATTCTCCTCCAATCTTGACTACCTCATCAAATAACGCTAACATGACTGTAAGTTGATCCAACTTACAAACAACGAAATCTCCACTGAAAATACCATGAATGAGGACCTACAACTCTAACTGTGCATCAGCGAGCTCAGTGTACTCACCATCCTCACACTGATACTGGCAAGGGACTCGTGACATGAAAGTTTTCATGAACTGAATAGCACTAGTCACCTGTTCTCTGCACTCGGCCAACTCTGCAGCAATTGTCTCATGTATTTTTGCCTTGAAGATTAATTGTGTTCTCCAAGTAAAAATAGCTTCCTTATCTTCTTCGTCTGTGACCGAGTCATATGTCATCCTCGGGTGAGAAATCATGATCTCATTCCTTGGTTTGTCAACCGTCAAGCCTCGCTCTTCATGCTAGATTTGGGTACAAAGTTCGTGGGTGTTATACCTCAATTGGTACAATTTTGAAAGTGTGAAGCAGCCCCTTGTGACGAACTCCTCCTCCTGTATTTTTCCGGTCGCTTCAGATATTCATCAATGATTGACTTTATGGCTAAATCAACATTCACGGAGCAAGGCGGTGACATTCTCAGCACTGTGCATAAGGTTGGAGATATACTGGCAAGGTTGTTGGATTTCAGCCTTAAGGGCCGCTTTATCTTCTTCGTCCTTTATGACTCTCTCCTTTATGCTTTCCATTACAACCTAGAGGAAATCAACATCGGCTTGGCGTGTGCTTCTACCAAGATTGACCTTTATCAAGGTGAAGTCTTCAACCTCTACCTCATCCAAGTTCTTGTCCCAGTGGTGTTGGTCTCACCATGATTTCACCGCTCCTTCATTACGGACCGCTTTATTCTTTTATTCATGCCCAGTAGACATACTGTAACTGGTGAAAACTAATCGTGGATGGTTATTTCTCTTCCGCCCAGTTTAACCTGCTGCACAAGTCTCAAACATCCACCGGAAGCGTGATCATGCTAGACCTGGGAACTCCGTCGAGTGTGAATACGGGAAGCATAGCTACGGTGGCTGAAATGAATCAAGTTTAACGCGGAACAAAACAGACCCGGTGTTGGTGGATAAGGCTGGAGGCTCACTGTTTTGTCATATTCTCAACTGTATTTGTGGCAACTTCCACATGTCGTTCTTGCTGGCTCAAATCAGCAATTGGTGTTTTTTCCTTTTGAATTTCCAAATACTTTGCTTCCCTCAAGAGGATTACTCCTTTTCTTTTGTTTGGGCTTTGTCTTCGACGTGGAAGGCAGTGAAACATCCACTGGTGGTGGCTCTATATTTGGCATGACTGCTCTCCTCGTCTTCTTGCTATCCAAGTAGAGTATACTGTTTTGGATAACCCTACTTGATCTTTCCTTAACAGATGAGTATTCCTTGGCAAACCAATCGACAGCTGGAAGTGGTGCGTATCAACCCTGCTTCCTCCAAAAGGAGGAAGATCCACTGTCATCTTCACAAACCTCCGCATCCTCCACATGAAAACAAAAATTGCAGGAACCTTCAGAAGGCGCCTGCACCTCGAAACTCATCCGCAATATCTATAAAGAGTCTCTTATAGAAGGTTTGTGACAAGAGCTTATCATATAAAAGGAGTAATTTAACCCAAGGGTCATATGATGCCCCAACAAGGTACTTAAGATTGTCTTTCTAACTCATATCATAGAAGCAGTATCAATCATGTCTTGCACCGTAAATGTCATCAGAATGGAAAAATATACTATTATGCTTGCACAAGGAAGTGATCATACAACTGCCATAGAAACTCCATGAAAACCATCCTATTTGAAGGATAATGGGGTAGCATGGCTGGATGACCTGCATATCCGTAGACGCGGAGGTAGATATAGGTAGGGAACTGAATGAACCAATCTGCCCATTCTACCATTGTTGCTCTGGCTTCCGCTAAGATACATACATGTAGCTAACGGTCTAGGTTCCTCACTGTGTACATCAAAAATGCCTTCTGCACACGCTTGTAGTGTCGCTCGGACTTCGTGAACTCAAGTTGGTCATAATATTGATGAACTTTTTGTCCACTGAGAATTCCCATAGTGTTCAAACCTCTAAACTGGCCTTGGAAGGCAATCAGATACACGAGGTACGAACACATGTGAAACCCGTGAGCAACCAAGAAGCCGGTCATCTGTTTGTGGAGTATGTCGTTGTTCAAAGAGGCCCAGTCGTAATGCTCCCTTCTATAAATGATCTGAGCCATGATGTAATACATCCAAGGCTGGAATTTATGAGCATTTGCATGACCGGAAACATGATTAAGAAGGGTAATCAAAATCACGTATTCATCTTTGAACTCACCACAACCCACATTCTTTGGCAAGTTAATTGTCTTCTGTTTTAGCCACCTTTCTGCCATTTTACTCTAACATTTGTCCTTATCAGCAATGAATGCCTTCTCACACTAATCCATGGTAATGACCAAACTATTCGAATGTTGGGGAATACCGAAGCACTTCTCAATGTCCCTGGGCTTGAGACTGCAAATCACCCATCCATCTACTGACTGAATTTCTCGAGTAGCAGAATTGTAATGCTTTACACAAGACATTACGAATTCTATGCACTGTGCTAAGATAGGAAGTGAAGCCACCTCTAGCAACCCAAATTCTTCGATGTTTTGAAGTGTAATCTAGTTCATTTCTGACGCATTCAAGTCAACCTCTGGATCCACCTGATGCAAATCTGTGCCAGTCGTTCTGATAAAATCATGAATTAAGACCAACTTGGTCTTGAATTCAGTCTATGTGAACTGCATTTTGAAAAACTCGCCTGTTGACTGTAAACACGGCTATGTTCTAACAACTTTCTCCGGAAAGCTAAAACAACTCTTGGTGAGGCTAAAAATAACCTATCAGGGGGAAATTTTCACGAAAAATTCTGAGACGTCGGTTTTGTGCACAAAATGATTCTAAGCAAACCCACAATGTCAGAATTTTGAAAAAACGCCGTTTAGCTTGACATGCAAAGACCTTTCAATCAAGAATTGTACGGGTTTTACAGTTTCTGGGAGCAATTTTTGCTGAGAAAAAATGAAACATGGGTTTTGTGTAGAAGATGATTCTAAGCCAACCTAGATTCTTTCGTTTTTCAAAATACTAAATTTTCCTCTCCCATGCAAAGGAATTTCCAAAAAAAATCAAAGCTTCGAAAATGGAAGCTACGAGGCAATTTTTCTTGAAAAATTCTAACACATGGGTTTTGTAGAAAAAGTCGCACACAACATACCCAGATGATTACAACTATGAAAAGGTCGATGTATACTTGGACATGCGAGAGAAAACCTAAGACAAGGATAGAAGAAATAAGAGAGAGAAGATAGAAGTTATATTTTGCCTCTGCCTATCCTCGAATGAAGTTTCTTGAATAATTTGGACCTGTATCTGCAAAGAAATCTGAAAAATAACACCTGTGGCATCTTCAAATCATGCTTGCACGAGAGAAAACCTGTTTGCACTCAACCTGTTGTGAGAATAATGGACGCCTTTATGCATATTTAAAGAATTTTGAAGAGCTTAGCCGTCACATTTAGGAGATAATCCTAAATTTAGAATGGAATTTTCTCATTGGACCTCACTTTGTTAAACTAAATGAAAATTAAGACCTAAATTGGGCGCCACCTCCTTACAATTCAGTTTAACTTAACATGCAAAACTAAATTCGCCTCTTTCCAAGCAAAAACTGACGTTTGAAACTGAAGAATTTATATTATTTTATTCAATTAACTGATTCCACCTTTCTGGGTCGGCTAGAATATGCATGGTGATTCCAAAAAGTCAAACTTTGACTTTTTAGGCGGCCTCCAAAAGTTGAGATTTTTAGCTAACTTCCTATTTTTTAGCTACTTGAAAATGTCACCACAGCCTCTATTGAACTCTGATTTTCGAATGCCTGGTTGATACTAGAGCTGAGCTAGCTAACACATCCACTGCGTAGTTGGGACACGTTTGATGACATGTCGCTGGGAGTTGCGAAAGCTAAAAACTGAGTCTAATGCCTCAAAAACAACGGCGCCTTTTTCCAAAAGGGTTGCATATGACGCCAGACTTAGCCATTTTCTTGATTTGCCTCTCCATGCTTCAATCTTCCGCTGTCGGTGAATAATGACTCTCTTCGACTGAATGTTGGATCCATCGCGTAGTTGGAAGAATTCCACAAAGAATGACTACATGCGAAGCGTCTGAAAGTTGGTTTAAGGCCCTCAAATGCAAGGGCACCCCTGGCCTGCAGGGGCACAATTATATCCTCAAGAATGATTTTGCAATTTGTAACTTTCACGAAAGGCTCCACTTTGAACCTCGCTGTCGGGAGCAGGATTGCTTTGATTCGCGCGTCAATGATCTCATGCGAAGATGGAACAACTTGGAAGAGATGTTCCTAGAAGTGACGAAGCTTGAAAACTGCTTCTAAGACCTTCAATAGAAGGGCGCCTTTTCCAAGGAAGTATGTATTTTCCATACTTAGCCATTTTTCTGCTTGTTTTCATCCTTCAACATCTTCCGCTAATTCTCCATCTACGGACATTTGACAAATCCTGAGGGCTGACGGTTGGATTCATTGAATAGCTAGGAGGATTCTACATAGATCTCGTGAAGACGACTGCTACCGAAAACCTCATCTAACTGGCCAAAAGGCTAAGCACCCCTAGCCTGTAGAGGTACAGTTTGATATTTTCACTTTTATTTTCCCTTCGTTTTACGTGCTCGCTGGAACAACTGCCACGATCACTCAGCATGTCTTACGGACTTGCAAACGGATGCATCGCAAAGCTGGGCTGAATCAGAAGAGATCCTCCGAAAAAAGATTTTGCAAATTCCACCATCTAACAGGTCTAATTCATGGGCGCTCTTGGGCTACAGCGGCGCAAAAACTACAATTTGACTATTTATGTGATATGTAAATTCTTTGTACCTTATACTTCTACCTTCGTTTTCCGGAGTTACGCAACTCGGATGGATTCGCTTGATAGCTTGCTGGAAAGCTGACAGAATTCCGGAGAGAATGAATGTATTTGCAACCAAAAACAACTAAATTTGAGCCTTCAAATTGAAGGGTGCCCTTGGCCTGCAGGGGCGCAAATTTGCTCTAGAACTGATAATTTTCTCCATTTCATGCTTTGCGAACACCGTGATGCCTGCTAAGCTGACTGCATTGTAGCATTTATGCCGCTGTCACGAGTGCTTGACTATATTTCACCATTTTACGTCTACAGACACTGCAAAGTTGACTTGCACGTTGATTGTGCAAGCGTCTCCCATGTAGCAAGGCATAGTGTTTCCAAACTTAAAATATTTTTTTGCACTTTTCAGCATTTGAAAATCCCCTCTATCGTGAAGCATCTTTTTCAGCATCTCTTAATAAAGAATCTTCTGTTTTGAGTTTCAGGCTTAGATTTTGACACTTGGTACTGGCCAACTGTCATTGACGACCTCGAAGGGCCTAACTTTTCTCCTAAAAAAGTGAAAACTATCCACCAGGCTTAAATTGACTTTTAACTGAAATTGACTTCACCACTGTGATCGTGATTGGAAATAAGCCAATCAAAATTAATTTCAACCAATTCTGACAAGTTTCTATTTTTAGGGTTTTTTAAGGTTTTCCCAAAAATTTGTAATATCCCTCGTTGATCTGATGTAAATTTTCAGTGTTTAACTCTTGGACATTTCGTCAAACACTTTCAGTGCAAATGTTGTTTGTTGTTTCTTTTGGTGTTTTGATGTAAATGATGACAACATACACTTGAAAAACTCAAGTGAAATTGTTCTAAACAGCTGAAATGAAATTGAAGATGCAATTCAATGATTTTCTGACTTTCAATGCAATCATATGACTGAATCATGTAGCTACAGCAAGTGACATTTTAGCATACAGTTGTCATACCAACTCCAATTCTTTTATGACTGAAGTGCAATTAGTTACAATGGTGATATGACTGAAACATCATGCCATTATGCATCTACAGTACCCTAACATTTTGTCAAACATTTATGACTCTAAACTCCCCTGCCAAAATGAAATGCAATCTATAGCAAATTACAAAGGATGATATGTCACTGACTTAGGATACCTTCAATAATGTTCAGCATATAGAGCCGAGCAATACAAAATATCTTGCCAATACAAATGCTGCTCAACACAGTAACTATAGACCTAGACCAATAATTATAACTGAGAATGCAATTCTTAAAATGCAATGATGACAATAGGAATATGAAACCTGGAGGTAGACGGACTGAAATGATCCCAGCATATGATATAGACTCGATGAATGATAGTCTCTTAAGCTCAACCAATCCAAACACCTCTTAATGTTTCCTCCAAGACACATCCTTAGCCTTTAACCAGAGATGATGCCAAAGATTCTCCAACAGCATATAAGGAAGCAGGACCCGATTCTTCCAGATGCGATTGTCTTTCTCCCAATTAATGCTTGTTGAGCAGCTTCTTCCAGAAGATGTAATGACGGCTTCACCAAATGATTCCAAGCAGCTCCCACGAATGATCTTTAACTATCCAAACTAATTCAATTTCTTCATATAATGATATCTCCTATAGTCGGCAGACATAATTTGCCCGATCGCTTAATAAAATCTGGGGATGGAAGCTATTTGTCTTTATCCACCAAATAGAGAAGTGATCTCAATAGTTTCTAAAGCAGCTCCCGATAACTTGTGAATTTGTCTTATTTGTCTTCAATATTGTTTTTGTCTTACCCGAATGAATTGGCAACTTGGATTTGTTGTCTTATTCAGCACATCTCTCCTTAGAGCCGCCTTCCCATCGACGCATCCATTACTAACAGGAGAATCTCGTTTTGGCTTTATGCGAATGCCTTCTAATTTCGATATCTGCCAGCTATCATAGTGAATCGATAGCCTTTAAAATCTTATTCTAGTCCTCCATATAAATCCACGATCTAGCAGTATTCGTATTATGTCTTATCTGATGAAACTCTCTTGAATACGTCTTCAATAAAGATCTGATTTATTTGCTTATGCAAAATCGACCCTTTGTGAAAACAAGCCGATGCAAGAACAAACTGAAATTATTTTTCCAAATTATCTCCAAATTGATTTTCCCGAATTCGGCCAAAGGCCACAAAATTCGCACAAATGGAAAGACTGAGATATCTTCCTGTTGTGACCTATTTCACACCTCGCCCCATTGCACATGGGGACCCTCGCTAGTCTGTTTTTAGGGTTTAGTTTTGAGTTGCATTTTCATGAGATCTTTCGCTCTATGGTTTATAGTTTGAGTCGGGAGTCATCACCTAAGCTAAGTTGTGATTTCAAGCCTTGAATTGCGCGTAAACGTCATAAAAGTGTTCAGAGGACCCTGCAGACGAGGATCGCCTGTGCTTTCGTCCAATTCTGACACTTCCTACTTTTTAGGGATTTTGATTTTTTGCTTTTTGCTTTTTTTCGTTTTTGGCACTTTTAGGCCATTTGGGAATTTACTATTTTTAGAAAGTTGCTTTTTCGCTCTTTCTATTTTTAGAAACTTTCTATTTTTGGCAAGTGCCAGGGTCCTCACCGGTCAGAGAGTCAAAGTCTCCATTTTTAGACTGAAAAGCATACAAAAAACCATCCAAAAAGTCAAAAAACAAGGAAAAAGCATGTGAAAATCTGAGTAAAAAATCAAAAAATCGACTGAAAAGCACGCCTTTCTAACCAAAAATCTGGTAAAAATCAGGCAAAAGGACACAAAGCAATCAAAAATCAGATAAAAAGCAATAAAAAATTTGAAATATCGCTTGAAAAATCCGATCAAAAGCTTGAAAAATCTGGTGAAAAGCTTGAAAAATCTGATAAAAAGCTTGGGAAAAGCATGAGATTATGGCACAAAATCATGAAGAAATTCACCCAGCAGCCAAAGGATGAATGGAATGCCTCATGGGAAGTCCGCCCTCGTGAAGAATGGCACAACTCTTGGAAAGTCCGCCCATGCCTAAAGGCTGAATGGCACAACTCCTGGAAAGTCCGCCCATGCCTAAAGGCTGAATGGCACAACTCCTGGAAAGTCCGCCCATGCCTAAAGGCTGAATGGCAAGACACTTGGAAAGTCCGCCTTGGCAAGTGGAAAGGAAGGAAGAAAGTCCGCCCTCACCCTTGAGCATATGGCATGACTATTGGAAACTCCGCCCTTAGTAGATGGAATGAAAGCCAGAAAGTCTGCCACAGCCTAGCAAGTGAGAAAATTGAAATTTTTGACTAAGAGTTGGCAAAAGGAATGGATGGAAGAAAGTCCGCCCTTGGAAGAAATAGTAGAAATTTTGACTAAGTATATGACAAACACATGGAAAGAACTCTCTCAATTCTGCCATACTTAGAAGATTGATGAATAAACTCATAAGGAAGTTCACTTTGCCTATGAAAATGGAAGAAGATACTCCAAGTCCACCATGGGATGATTGGTGAAGTAAAAATAAAAGGGCAAAGTATGAATGTGCTAGAAAGAAATGAAGGTTTGCCTAGCAAAGTAGGACGTCCAAAGAGAAAATTGTGAAATGGCAAGCCTTGAAGAAAGTCCGCCATGGCAAGGAGAAAGAGAAAAACCCATGAGAAAATTGCAAAAAATTAAAATAAAGCATGGGTAAGGCAAAAATAAAAGAATTAAAGGTTGAGAAAATCGAAAAAATCACTTGAAAACCTTTAATTATTTTTCAAAAACACTTAGAGAAAAATCAAACTCTATGGATAAACTTCAAATTTCGATAAGGATAAAGATGAAAGGTGAAAAAATTAGAAACTTTTCTCGATAAACTGGAGTCTGCATTCGACGAACTTGAGAATGGAATGAATTTTTCTACCTTATAAGGCATTCGCAAGTCATTATCAACTCACAATTGCGATTCAAGAAGAAGCTTAGCTCTCTCTTCGAGAGTTAGTATTTTTTTGCGAGAGTTAGAATATTTTAAGAGTTAGAAATTTCTCGAGGAGAAGAAATTTTCTTGAAAGATAGAAATTTTTGAGAGTTGAGTGATTAATTTTGAGGAGAGAGAAAGAAGAAAGAGATGGAATTAAAGGCTGAAGGTCGAAATTTTTAAGACATTGCTTGCTTTTTTGGCAATAAAACCAAATTTTCGAAGTTTTCAAGTGTCAGCCACAAAGTAATTCCGAAGTTTGATGAAATAATTTTACCTTTGTCTTCATTCTATCTTTGAAAATTTCACTAAGTGTTATACTCAGCTTGCTTTTTCAATGAATTTGACTTTTGACAAGCTGAAAGTTAGAATTTTTGTGAGGAACTTTTAGAGGAAATAATTTAATGATTATTGTATTCTCTTTCTTGTAGGTTGATGACTAATCCTGGAGGATCGTCAAAGAAAGCACCAATGAAATTCGCTAGCAAAGGAGCCCAACAGGAGACAAAGATCACTTCCAGGTGGAAAAACATTGCAGATACAGACCTTGGACATGTGGACTTTGAAGAGTTCAAAAGAAGGATGTATGGATTAAATGGACTTATGCCAACAGCGATTGCCCGTAGAATGATGCGCAATGGAATTGTTCAGGCTGCCGGATTTCCTCCAGCAACCCAGTGTGTCGACTTGATAGTCGAATGTGCAAGACATTACAATCCACAGGAGAGACAAATTGTAGCTCCTGATGGGAGAATTTTGGCGCACCTTGGAGCACCAGCTATCCAGGAGGCATTTGGCATACCTGAACATGTTCGAGCTTCATATAAAACGAAAGGGGAAGCCAAAAGGATCTTTGACGATCGAGCAGATCAATGTGCGACCCATATCAACAAAACATGGTTAGAAAAGCCACGAGCTTCCGCCAAGAAAATGCCTAAGAAGCCACGCAGAACAGACTTCAAGGAGGACTACGGTGACATTGTTTTGCTCTTGAACAGAATAATGGGCAATCCTCAAGGTGCCTTTTTCGAATCTTGGATGTACTTCTTTATTGAGGAAATCACCTCCGGAGTCAGAATGTTTGATTGGTCAAGAATGATCAGTGATAACATCCATGAACAGTTTATCAACCTTGAAAGGGATAAGGTATTTCATATGGGTTCCTATATCGTTTACCTATTGGCCAAAGCTTATAAATATCCCGGATTGATATGCAATGGTGTTGTTGGCAATGGAGAAAATCAGCTCAAGGCATATGAATGTTATCCCCAAATGCAACTGGCTGCCAAATCTCATTTTAGAAGGGCACATGACGAATTTCTGATGACCATCACGAGAATGCTACAAGGAGGGACCCATCAAAGGCTAACACATGAGGCAAAAAGTCTTATCAGTAAATATGGATCCTGGTACATCCAGTTTCCTAAATTTACTTACATCCGAATCCAGGGATTCACTGGCAATCCACACAAACTTCCTATCTACCCCACCCACAGGATGATCCTATTGGAGGTACTTAGACAATTGGAGGATTTTCAAAATATCCAAAGGCCCAAGCAGAAAGCAGCCGTCACATTCCCATTCTGTATTGGGAACATGGAAGAGTATTGTTCATCCGCACAGGCAGCTGAAGGTGCCAGACTAGAAATGCAGTGGTATCCTTTCACATCATACCGGTCTCGAGCCAATTTCGATCCTCACCATTATATCGGAATTGTGAACAGAAGGAAGTATAAACACCAAGTGAACTTGGAAGATTACTGGGCTAATGCCACAGATGAATTTGATGTCAGGAAAAGATTGTGGTCCAGACTGCCTGTCAGCTTGATTAGAACAACAGAACTCTTTCACGTGCCAGACCAACTGGAGGATGATGGAGAATTCACACAGCCAGGTTTTGATGGAAACCAACCTCTTCCTCCCATGCGCTGGTCAGAACCTGAAATTGCTGACTTGGATACCTCTATGAGGCCTGTCACCAAATATTCACAATGGTGGGCAGACCAACAGATCAAAAACCTACGGCTAAGAGGAATGCCTTTGACATACACTTTAATGGGCGAATCAGAATCTTACTCTTCCAATGCTGGAGCAAGCCAACGAGATGAGCCAATTGAAAGCAAAACCTAAGAAAAGGAAAGAAGCGAAGGGAAAAGGAATTGCCAATGAAGGACCTGCTAGGAAGCAGCAGAGACTGGAGCCTCTTCGTTCTTCCATCTCCGCGAATGTGAATGAAATCTTGGACATTGATGAATCTCTTGGAGATATACAGATTCCTTCTCCTGTTCCTATTCAGCCCGAAGATGATGAGCCTCCATCACCCACGGACACCGAGATTTTGGAGTCACACAATGAGGTTGATATTCTAGAGAATGAGTTTGAAGATGGGATGATTTCAGCCTTGAGAGGAATCCAAGAAATCTAGGGCATGCAGGACGTTCAGGAGGAAGAAGATATCGTGCAACCAACTATTCCTGATTGGTTGAAAGAGAGGTTAAAGATAAAGGAACCCGAAAAAGTTCAAGAAGAAGAAGATGATATGACCGATTTCCTAGCCAGACTAGAAGCAGTCAGCGCAAAGAAGCCTGCCAAAACCTTCTCCACCATCCAGAGAGATGAAGTTGGGCATCGTACAGTCCAAGTTTCTGTACCAACAGTTGACAAACCGAGGGAAGAAATTACTCCCCAGGAGTATGCTATCACCACTGTCGACTTAGGCCCTACCACTAAGGGACAAGAGATGGAAGAGTTGGACAATTCCGTTGCCACTATCAAAGCTAGGCTGGAGAAGGAAACAAAAAAGAAAACGGAGTATAAACGAGAGGTTGAAAGACTCAAGGAGTATATTCAACACCTAACTAAGCCTCTCGATCAAACTACTTCAGCAGCTCCTTCGCTGATGAATATTTCTCAGGAGATTGTTGAAGAGGAGAAGAATATAGCTAAGGAAACTAAAGAATGGCTAAGTAGCAACAGGCAAGAGGTAGTCGTATTTGCAGAAAGATTGGCAATGGCATATGGACAAACTTCTTCCTTACTTTAGGATTGCAACACTGGCAGAAACATGGGATAATGCCCAGGATGTTCGAGATAGAGTCCTTCCATGTCTCGAGGTACTTAAGGGAGTGCCAAAGCAAGAGCTGGTCAATTGAGAGGTAATTGCACCAGGGGCAGCTTATGATTTCGATAGTTGGTACATGACACTGATCATACGAAGTGAAACCATAGAAAAGGTTAAGGCAGATACAATCCAAATAGAGGAGAAGACAAAAGAAATTCAAGAGAAGATCCTAGTTGTGGCTGTGGATGCACTTGAAAAGGACACTGTGCGAGCAAACAACCTGCAGTTCGAAAACTTGAAGAGCAAAATTCAGGATATCTTCTTCACCGCTGGACCTATCTGTAAGCAAGATTTGACTAAGGCGGCTGACTTCTTGTTCATCTTTCGCAATTTCCAGCAACAAGAATCAGAATGGGAAGACACTTTTTCCGGATGCTCGAAGGATCTCAATCTGCTGGAATTCAAGATCAATGCGCTGCCACCTGTCACAATTGAGGAGGTTGACAGGATAGTTTCTAAATTCATCCAGTATACTGCGACCAAAGAGGATAAGGATGAACCCCCTCAAGAAAGCTCTTTGCTCCAGTTCACTGCCTGTTATCTGATTATGCTTTTGAAAACCCTAATTAGGGTTATTGATTTTTTAATCTCTGTCGTTGATTCCTGATTAATCTCGGTTGTTCATTGTATTCCGGCAACTCTATATAAGCCCTCTCTCATTCTCTCATGATATACAGAGATATACATAAAGACAGACAGATAGAGAGATAGATACATAGATACATAGGGATAGAAGATAGATAGCATAATAGATAGCATAATAAGAGAGAAAGAGTTTTATGAAATTGTTGCAAAAGACTATTGTTGATAATAAAGTTCATGATGCATGAGGTGCTTTGAATTCTCTTATTGTCAAATGGTTGCATGGTTACTTACTTCTCTTCCTCATTGAGTGGTTTCAAGTTAGGATTTATTTTGATGTATGTTAGAGGAATGATAGATTGATCGTAAAGATAAGTGAAACTTGGCTCATACTTTCTTTGGATGGATGTTTTCTATTCAATGTGTAAAGTTAGACTGAGCTTTTAATGTGGATACCTCATTGTATTACTTCGAATGATATTGTTCTATTGATGGTGTTGTTCGTGGTAAGAAAATTTTAAGCACAAATTCCTGGAAGATTGCACTTGCTTTGTGTAGTTGTCGTATTTTGTGGCGAAACAAAGTATTGTTAATTGGTTTCATTCAATCTTTGTTGTCTCTTGAGTTCATAGGAATAGTTTAAGATTGCTCAACCCTTACTCCTTTTTTCATTTTTTTAATCTGAAATCCAAAAAACCCAAAATATATCATTGCATCTAGGTCATTGCTTTCTAAGTAACTTGCTAGAGTAAATCCCTTTTGTGATTATCAGCAAAATCATATCTTCCACAGAGCCTATCCGCACCCAACTTATTAAACATTGGAATTGTTGTATGATCTTTTGGCAATCTTAGCATACTAGTCAGTTTTTCAAGAGAGGATAGAGTGTCTCTGGATTCTTTATTCTAAAGTGCTTGGTGAGTCATTAAACACGCATCAACACTTCCCCAAACTCCCAACTAGGATTGGTGTTTCACAATCGAAACTGGCTCTCCAGAGTATCAAACCCTCGAGTTCTATCAAGCATTCAAGCTCTCCAATAATCAGAAAATGTATTCAACTCAAGATGTGATCAAATGTCCTCCTAAAGCTCCTTACAAAGAAATTACAATCACCTTCAAGAAGCATCTAGAATAAAGTATTATTTTATTTCAGTGACTTTATAATATAATATTATTTTATTCCAAGTCATTTTATTAAATTAATTAAATATAAGGTCACCTTTTAATTTTTATTTATTTGATAACCTTACAAATAATTAATTTAATGATTTCTCCTTATTGCTCCAAATTGGGGACATGACATTTTCAAATTTTACCAGTATCTTCCTGACATCAAACTAACTAAAAGCCCATACTTGATTTGCCCAAAATTGAGTTTTGGACGACACTTTTACAAGATTTAGACCATTTTAAGCAAAATGGCTTAATGAAGCAAAAAAAATTTGGTTTGGGTACAACAAAATGCAAGAGAAAAGCAGAAAAAAAAAAAACTTTTTTGAAAAAGCAATGAAAAAGCTATAAAAGAAGGTTTGGAGCTCTCATTTGAATTATTCGAGTTTGCACACATAGCAAGATGTTGCCAGAGTGAATAGAGAAGTTCTTCCAAGGTTGATTGAGGACGAAAACCCTCATCAAATCACTAGTTTAGGTGGTGGAGGATCCTCTCTAGCTGGTAGAGTGATTTCATGCAGAAATCACATTGGTATTCACAGAGTTTTGGATTTCGGGTTATCAAAAAAAAAAATGAAGATTAACATGGTTTTTTAATGTGCAGATTTTTGGGGCTTGATTGTTGATGAGCTTGAGGTGATTTGGAGTTCCCTATTTGATGGCCACACAGTTCTAAGGGTTTGGTGTGGCCCTAACTGATCGTACTATTCCCTTGCTGGGGAAGGTTGTTTACAGGGATTGAAAATATAGGCTATGCACATTATGATTAGCATTGCAGGGAATTCAGTTGAGGAGGACATATAGCCTTGGTACTTAATGTAAAATCTTTGTTGGATAATGCTTTCAGACCTACAATTGTTATTTGGTCATATCGATTTGTTTTTGGAGTGTTGTTCAAGTGTGAGCCTGTTGAAGTATAGGTTTGATGAGTTATTGAAGGTGTAAGGTTGCATCCAGCTGCTGCTATAGCAAGATGACTCCTTGAAAAGACCTGAAAACTTAAATCTGTTAGTACCCAGACCACTGCCACTATTTCTGAGCACTTATTGCAGTTATATCAGACCTGGGTTTGCTGCTGTTATAGTTGTTGGGGAGTTATTTTATCCCTAATTGACTGTTGAAGAGGTTATTAATTGTGAGTAAGTTGCTGGAAGGCATTACATTTTTATTTCGGTAAGCTAAAAAGGCTGCCACAGTCATAACAGTCCCTAACAGCCCCTGTTTCAGTAATTAAATCAAGTGTGCAGACCTGTACCATCATCCAGTTGCTTATTATTCATGGTATCACCTTGTTGAACACCAATTTTTAGTGACTACTGTTGTTGTTTGATGTTTTCTGGGGTATTGCAGCAGTTGTGTTCCATTTCATGCTCCTCTTATCAATATAAATGTCTATATCAGACCTGCAACTTTATTTGCAACCACTTATTCAAGGTATTCCCTAGTTGGGCATTGACTGAATTATCATTTCGCTGATTTTGGCAACATTTAGTAATGTAACAGCAGGATGCTCTTTATCAGTTTATGTGTATGTTGAGTTTACATATTGCTAAAAATTAAAAAAAATTGAAGGTGGTTATTACATTACTCTTGGTCTTCCATAGTTGGCTTCTAGTGTAATAACCCCTACCAATTTTTTCCACAAACTTGTACATTCTTCAGTTCAAACACATAGGCATTACGTCAAACAGTTTGGAAATCATAAAATAAATTAACAAACAATTGACGTACATTGTAAATACTAAAAACCACCCCTAGAATTTTAGAATTCTTAAAGCTTGTTAGCACCAAACATAAAGGATAATCAACTTAATCAGCTTCCTTCCACTTTCTGGTCACCAAATTCCCAATGTGGGCAAGGTGAGAGCATACAGTGGCAAGGATTCCATTATACCACTTCTAAAAGTAAACCACTTGTTCAGTGGGGTAGTGGGGTGAGTAGAGCGTATCCACTTATGCAGTGGATAGGCTAATACAATAATCAAAGTAAATTAGCTCTTCCACTTTTCAGCAGTGAGCACAATGACAAGAACCACTTATTCAATAGGGTCAATATAATGTAACCACTTTCTTGGCATTACAATTCGCACCTCTGTAGTGTGTACTGGCAACGGACAGCTATGCACAGTTAACTGCTCTTCAAATTAGGAGGGGAAGCTCCCTCTTTTGTTGATATGCGTAAAAAGTAAAGTATTCTAAATTCCTATCTTTTTGACTCAACTGGTAGAGGCACAAGGTTATAAAACCAAGAACATTGCAGCTAAGGTTTTCTCTAGTTTCCAAAGATCTTAACTACAACTAGGCTAACGCTAAAACTATCCTATCTCCTCTAGAAAAACAAAACAAGAGGAATTAGGAGCAAGTGGGAATGGTTGACGATAAACTCTATCTCAGGATTCCCAAAGAGGTGAAACACTCTATCTGAGGTGTAGGCTGAAATAAAGGCTATTGGAGACAACATGAAACAGTAAGCTAGTTCCCAGGATTCCCAAAGAGGTGGAACACCTATCCGAGGTGTAGGCTGAAAGTAAATTACTGGAAACAAACATTAAACGACAATCTTTATTTCTAAATTCCCAAGGAGGTGGAACACCTATCCGAGTTGTAGATATGAAAGAAAGATTATTAGAAACAAATAAATCTGGGACAGCAAATTATATTATGAGACACACACAATGAACGATCAAACCAGCTTTATATTAAACAAAGTGAACCAATACAAATAGCAATATCGCACGGCAAGGTGGGCACAGCAATTTGTTATCACAGCAAAAGTTAAAGTACAAATGAGCAAGGGTGCTCTTATTTATAGAACCTCAAAGGAGTAGGGAACCTTAAAATCTCCTTGAGTTAACATCAGTCTTGCAAGCATGCAAGATTTATTTTTAAGTCTAAATGTATGCAACTTAACAATTAACTAGAAAACCTACCTCAGTTAACTAATTCTAAACTAAACTAATTGGGATTTGCAACATGCAAGTCCTTATTGATATGAAAGTCAATTGATAACCAACATCAGTTAACTAAAACCTAACTAAACTAGAACTCCATATGTACATAGGTATCTCCAAAATAGACATGCAAAAAGGTGGGATAGTGAGTTAACTTGGAAAGAGGCAACAAGTTAACTGTTGTGTCTAATATCTATCCTGAAAAGGCGCAACGTCTTGATCTTGTAGTTCACTGGTTGTGATTACGAGCAATCAACTCCTCCAAGAAGTTGATAACTGCCTCATCATTTGGAGGTCGTCACATGTCTCAACTGTCAGTTTACTGCCTATCAGCAACTTGAACAATCCTAGAAATATTTGCACACTTCAACTAGCAATTCATTGATTGGTAACCCCGGTGGCTCTGTAACTAGAGTGATGATCTTCATTTCTTCTGTAGCTTGATGCTTTTGATTCTTTTATCGATTCTTCTCAATGAAAGAGTGTTGCTTGTAATGTCCCCAATTTTGTGAACAACAGCTTTCAGAAGGGTTTAACCTATTCCTAACTCTCGTAGGCTGAGGAGATTGGTTAGAGGGTTGGTTGGTGGTAGTTACTTGATCAGTAGTTGGTTCCTATTCCTAGTTTCAGCTGCAATAAGGAGTTTCCTAAGGTTTAATATTTCATTTCTATTTTGGGAAACTTTAATGTTATGTTTTAATGTTATGCTTGCACTTTATATTATAAAGTCACTTTTTAAATATTTGTAAAAGTGCAAATATTATATTATTTTTCTAGAAGCTTCTTGAAGATGAATTCAAAAAGTATAAAAGGAGATCAGGCCAAGCTTCTAATCATCCAGGAATTGACATTTGATTTTGAAGAGCTTGTTTGGTGAAGGAGCCAGCTAGGGTTTTTGCCATTCTTGAGATCTTTGGGAACGATCACTCCCATTGATTTGCAATTTTGAGGCTGTGAAATATCAGCTGAATTATTGCTAATTGTGGGCTTCACTTCAGGGGTCCAATTTGTGCTACATTGAGGAGGATTAATCTTGCAATAGCTGTTGTATTATTACAAGGGTTTGCAGTGGCTGAGGTATTGCTGCAAATTTAATGGTCTTCGACCAAATTTGGGATTATCAGTTGTAATCGGCTTATATAAGAAGCTAAGTATTTGTGCAATTGCAATAGCTGATGTATTATTGCAATTATTTCTGAATTAATGCAATAGCTATTTTATTATTGCATTATTTTATTATTGTGCCGATATTTTATATCCTCAGAATAAAGTTCATTATTCAGAATATTTCCAATATTTACTTCTGAATAATATTTGAAAAAACACAAAAGTATCTTCTGAATAATATTTGGAAAATTCATATTGCGGGAGATATTTATTTGGGCAATTAAGTGATATGAGTATTAAGTCTGCCGCTTCATCTTAAGAATGCGATAATATAAGCTTTACTTTAATCGTGGGCAAAGGCAATATTATTATCGTGGGGCGTAAGAGTCTTGAAGAAATATTATTTGGGGCAATTAAATATTTGTAAGGAAGCCGTATTATTCAAGGAAGAATTCTTATGTTCGCGAGGAAATATTATTGTATTTGGCGTCTGAATATTTTATGAGCCGATATTGAAGACTTTGAAAGCAAATATATTTTATCGAGCATGGTCTTTACTTCAAAAACCAATAAAGAGGAAATATTAAATTTATTTGCTGGGGCGAAAAGTGAATCCTAATATTTTGGCCGTGAAAAGACTAAAGGGAAAATAGCATTGCTTTGGGAAATAATTAAAGTGTGACTTTGAGCAAACTTTGGAAATATTGAATATTATCCTGAAATTCCAGAACTCCATACTCTCAGGTTTTCGTGATATTTGTTCATGGTGGTTTAGACAGCTTCTTTTGGTCGAT